>JAQFZC010002418.1:0-23223 GCA_034695205.1 Dicyrtoma fusca | reverse complement strand
TAAATACAACCAGCTTGAGCAACAGTACATGCGTTAGGTACATACACATGGTCGATTAAAGAGGAGCTAGTTGGTGTAACTCTAGTATTACTTTTAACAACCTGAGATAGATCATGTGTATTTGACAGACAAAGCATATTACATACTACATAATACATTCTTGTTTACATCAGGAGATTTATAAACTACAGTAATTAGTCGTGGCTTACAATATGGCTGAGTATATTTAACTGTGGTAATTTCTACCTTTTCAGGGATAGTCAAGTTATCTAAAGTATTTAGCCCCACAAAAGAAATGCCATGCCTAATGTACATAACAATACCACCACCACGCGTGGTTCCATTACTACGGTCTACACGGTGTAAACTATATCCGCTTATTATATACATCCCTGAATGTACAACATCTATTAATTTAGACTCCGTGATACATAAAATATCTAGCTTATATAGTTCAACCAACATCTTCAGACTTTCCACTTAAGCTACATTGAGCCCATTCACATTTAAATGCAATATTTTGAACCCCTTATGATTACAAAGTATATTATCAATAGAATCTGTTTGCCCAGCAATACAAGCATTATTTCCATTTTCAGAATTATCAATATCTACGTAATTAGGTAAGCAACAGGCAGTACACACGCTATCAGCTGCTGCCTTTTCAATGCCACAATCTAAGCATCGTCTACTTGGTAAAGGCTGCGTACAAGCTAAACATGACCAGTCCAAAGTTATAGCATTTTCAAACCCAAGTAAACATAGGGATGTACATACGACATGATATGGGTTCTTACATTCATTACATTCTACAGATGTCTGATTCTTGCCTATTCGTCTATCACATGCAGCACATTTATTTGCCGTAGTAAACACCAGACATCGATACGAATTAAACTTTAATAAAAGCCTTGACTTCCTATCTAATCAGTTATCACTATTAAAGCAAATAGAATGATATCAATAAAAGTAATAAGGAATAAGCAAGTATATACCACAGAAGCAATGTAAATACCACAATACAGCACAGCACTAAAATTCTAAATCTTATCTAATCTAATTAAATATCTTCGAAACTTGAACTTGATAAAGAAACTTGGTGCAAAGCTAGTATGGATGATGTGGAGGGCTTTAGGACAAGAATCACCGTCAACAGCTACAGGTCTACACAGAATCCACGACACAGCAAGGCAATATTACGGGTGCCAACCCAGCACCCATCAGATAGAGTTGGAAGCACAAAGCACTTCATTTAGCAAGCAAGCAAAGGAATAACAGTAGACAGATTCCAGACTAAACCACTCAGCTCAGCAGTCTGAGAGGGAATGGTCTTTAGACACATAATCTAGAACTTTATATGATTTTAAGTCTACCCCCTCTGGGACGTCTTTAGGTTCTTCGGAACGTCATAATTCATTATTCAGTCCTAAACCTAGATATAATTTTGGTTTAATTACACTTTTGGTTACAATTCGTTTTACGTTTTCACTTAATGTAGGGTTTTCTATTTCGTCTACAGCTTTTAGTAATTTCTGATCTGCTTTATGTCTACTTTCTTTATCATTATAGATATTATATGATAAATCGTTATGCATTGCTGCTTCGTCAATTCTATCTAAAAGCTTGTCGCCTCTAGCTATTCTTTCTTGAAATTTAGTTTCAGGACCAAGATAACTACTTCCTGGGTAATGTACTTTTCGTATATATTTTCTGATTTTATCAACTATATCACCACCCATCCTAACCTTACCCTCTTTGATAAAACAACACTTTTTAGTATTACAGACCGCACATTTTGTTTTTAACAATGTACGATTATTTTTTGTAATTTTTTGTAGGGGCCGCTATTTTATCGACACAACACTAACGGTACGTTAAACGCTAACGGCACGTCCAACGCTACCGGTACGTCAAACGCTAACGACACGTCCAACGCTAACGATATAACAGCCGTTGTTACACAATAGTTATTTTTTAAATATTTTTTTGGAATATTAAAATTGTCTAAAATATGCCTGTACCGCTATTCAAAAGCAGTTAAATTAAAATCAATACTTAAAAAGGCATAATTCTTTTTCCAACCGTGCTGGAAAAATTGCATAAATTCATCTAAATTCATATCAAGTGCTATAAGGTCTCTATGTAAGTTTTGAATATCATTGTTAGGTAAACGAAATAAAATTAAAAAGTTAGAATTCATACGTATAGATTTTCGATTCAATTCAAATTAGGACTGACTAAGGTAAAATACACAGATATTTTTGTGTCGCTCTCTTGTAAATAACGTTTCATTATATCCTGATTTCTACGATTCATTACATGATCAAAAATTATAGTTTTTAATTTTGAATCAACCTTTTTCGGGTCTGGTATGACATCTTCAGTGCTAGTTGTTCCATATATTGTTATATTTATTTTATTTTCATGATTGTTTTTAAGTCCTTTGCCTACGTTTTCGATTAGTTTCAACACACAAACACAGCCTTTTTGTATTTGTTTTTGATTTTCAAATAACGCAACCACATGTGCCTTTGATAGATTTTTTTCAAATGCTTTAATTAAAATTTGGTATGTGTCCTGTTGAAGGCCATCTCCTACTAACTTCATGTTATTATAGTCCAATATTTCTTTTTGTAATAGTAATTTAATAACTAGACAGCTTTTACCACAATTACTTTCACCGATTACTAAACACCTAAATATATTAGGAAATAGATGGTTATGCTTAAATTTTGGATTTTTATTCCAAACAAATATTGTTTCAGTCATTTATTAAATTCATTATTATTACTTAAAAACATATCTATACGTGATTCAAACCTTAATAATTGATTTTCCAAAATTTTTAATTTTTCATCTTGTAAAGCATCAACATTTTCTATATTTGTTAGTTTAGTGCTAATATCGTCTAGAACAAGAGTACATCTACTGTTCATGAATAAATGTGTAATACACGCTCCCATTTATATTAAAATAAATTTATTGATGACCAAAAGATATTGTGTCTAATTCTTGCGTTTATTGGTCATATTCAAATACAACTCTTGTTAAAATTACTTTTAAACGTGTAAGATTTTTTTTAAATTTTTAATGTTTTTATAACACCTTTATTTTGTACAAAAATATCATGCTTCGTGGTTACTTTTCTCTCAACACCTAATACAAGTTTTTTCATGTTTTCCAAGTTAGTTTCTTTACTATTTGTGTAATTACTTGCAAATCCTTTGAATTTAGTACACCCTTCGTAACCGGGAATATTTGTCCTATAAAAGTATGCTTTAGGTCCTGTTGATACGAAATCAGTCATAACGTGTACTTTTGGGTCACAGCCATTAATATCTTTGAATTCATCTTCATATTCGCATACATCGTTACCGGTGCTAAATTTAATAGGTTTATCCATATCATCAACCATACCACACTGTCGGTATCCATATATTGAACTCTTTTTTTTAATTTATCAAGAGCATCATATAATCTTAATCTGGCGTTTGCAGTTGTAAATGTTGCAATATATATATTTGTATCGTTTGAACATAAAATTAAATCTTCTTCTTTATATTGTACTAATACAGAAGTATTTGTAAGTGGTGTATATTTCAGAATTTTCAGTTTAGAATTAGCTTCTAATTTATATAAATCTGCGTGTTCGGATATAATTTTAACTTGTTTTAATGAATCTCTTTGGCCAAATTTACCCCATAAGCTATTTAAAAACATCTTTGCTACAGCTCTCATTCCTAGATTTTTAACCAGATTATCAGGATTTATATCTACACCAATTCTTTTGTTTTCATCTATTAAAGTATTTAATGTTTCTTTTGTAAAAAAGCTTTTGTTATATGATGCTTCTGTTTTGATTTTCATGAATGTTTGTATATAATTTTTGAATAACTCGTTTAATTTTTCTTAAAAATGAAGAACTAAATCGATTTCTGAGATCATGTATCCTTTTTCAAAAGCATTAGCTATTCCAACACTAGTCCACGTACCAAATAGAGCTCTTTCTTCTTTAGAGTGCCTACACTTTGTTTTTTGATTTACTGGAGCACAATCATAATACACAATGATTTTATTTTTAGTAGGTTTTTTAAATAATTTTATTGTTTTGGTCTACCACTAAAGAATGCATCTCTTGGGTATATCGTTGTAATTATAGGGCGATCCATCTTAAAATTCTTTATTATTTTATCCTTTTGATATTGATGACTCCAATATTCTACCACGTTATGCCCTTTTATTTTGTAAATTTTGTCCATTCACAAGTATTATCATATAGAAATTTCATTGTTGTTTTGTTCAGTTTTTTTTGGTCATAGCAATCTTGACAACCATGGAAGTAGCACCCTGAAATTGATGAACTGTATTAGTTTCTTGACAATAACCATCGACATTTCTAATTTTACCATAAGAATCACGTATACCAAATTCACCTCCATTAACAGCATGTTGAATATTTATTTTTTCCGCAGACATTACACTTTCTAACCATTTTATTCTTTGCTTTGAATAGTTATTTTTATTTTTGTAAAACGATTGCTATTTTATTTTTTGGCATAAATTTAAATCTATATACAGCCATAGCCACGCTAGCTATTGTGATATATTGTAATGGATCTACATAACCCGGTGAACTATGATCTTCTTCACTCACAACTTATTTCTATTACATTTTGTTGGTAACTTAAGCATCCTCTGCGAAGTATATCTACATCAGATTTACAATAAGCAATCATTTCTGTCCTGAAACTAAACATTTTACTTGCATCTTTTTTGTACAGCTTACATTCTGCATCATACCATTTTATGAATTCATCTCGATCCGCAGATTTCATTCTATCTGGCTCATAATACTCTTTATCTGGTAAAGGCCCTACATAATTCCTATTATCAGGTTTGTTAAAACTATGTGGGAACTAGCCTTTTTAAAGTTCTGTTAATCCAAATGTTTTGGGAAATCTCTTAAGTTGATCCTTAATATGTGTAAAACTATCAATAAATCTTATTTTCAGTTGTTTAATATACATGGCCATTATTTTGGTTCCTGTTAATATTAATTCAGGTTCTATACCGTTAAGTAAACAATAATTACATATATAATGACTGTCATAACCTTTTGCATTATGCGCTATAAATGTAAATCCTTGTTGTTGTAATGCCCATTTGCAAAATTCATTATTAGTAGCAAAACCGTTTTTGTAACTATCAAAATCTTGTTTCAATCCACATTGGTATATGATCATAAGCTTCATCTAAGTATGTTTCATAGTCATAAAATATGTAATTTTTACTGCACTTTTTAGGTTTTTAAAACCCATAAAGCATTGATGCTTTTCATTGCAATCATATTTTACTTCACAAATATAAATTTTATTTTAATTTCAAACATTTTCTTCCTTCAAACCACCATTTTTGTTATAAAACAGCTTTGCTTTACATGTTTTACATTTTTTAAACCTTTCACATTGGTTTTTTAAATGATTATTATAAGAAGTAGGATTTCAAAATCTTCTGTTACAATCCTCACAATCTTGCCAATCTTTTGTAGTTTCATCCCCACTTTTACAATCAGTTTTCACTCTATTACATATGTTACATATGTTTTCAATTTTATGCTCACAAACATGTTGATCTTTGTTTTGATAAGGTGTTTTACAATCATGACAATAATATGAACAACAATAAAGAGCAGCAACCATGTTGACATAATCATAATATTTGTCTAAATGTAATAAATACAGCTGGTTTTCTGCTTCTAGTTTTTGAATAGCACATTTAAATGCACCGTCAATTACTGAAATTATATTTATTTTGACATCTAATTATTGTTCAATTTGTGTAAATAATTCTAAAGTCATTCCTTTTTCCGGTATATCTAAGCCCGCGTAATTTAGTAAATTGTTAGGTTTTTTGTCTTGATATTGTTATTCATTTAGGCGAATTTTTTACTATTTATATTGTTAACGCCTTCTAACTCTAGCTTTTTAGCATGTTTAAACATGGTTAAATTTAAATATGTTAATCCTACAACTACAGCCCTTACACAACATAAATTATTATTATTATTAATTTTATTAACGCATTGTTTCTTTCTAATATCTTCATATAAATCTATTATTTTTTTATGTCCCTCACCTTGAATGTTATCAATTATTGTTATTTGAAGATTGTTTTTTTGTTGTAATGTCTTTATATGTGGCAATTTTACCAGTGGCTTCAGCTAATGATTTATCTGTCGGAATTCCTTCTTTAGGGTCAAAACTCCACGATTTATGGAGAATTTATTTCATCAGTAAAAGCACTTGAAACACCTATATTTGTTTTGATACTTTTCAAAAATCTTTTTTTATAATGTTTGAATATAGATTTTAAAACGTCTATAATATCACCTGTTTCTGTTTGTTTTATTTTCCAAATATAAAGATCTTGGTAAACATTCAAGTTCTTTATTTCAGTTTTTCGCCGTTTAATTAGTTTACTATTTCCAAAATCATGATTAAATATAATTTCTTCCTTGGATTTCTTTACGTTTTCTACTTTGTCTATTTTTTGAATCCTTTTTAGCACTTTTTTAAGTATGATTTCTTTTTCTTGCTTTATTCGCTGTTGATTTTCTAGATGTTTTCTAGTATTTTTATGAGCAATTACCTTTGATGGTGCAAGAGATTGCCTAAAAGTAAAATCACAAATTTCACATTTATTTCTATCAGCCATTTATCTAGAAAAAAATTAATGAGTAAAAATACAAAATTGCGACTTTGTTTTAAAGTCCTAAATTTGATAGTTTTGGTTCGTATTTTGCTATTTTTGACAATGTGTTTGAGTGACTTAGAAATGTGGGGCTATAGACTGTCAGTAATTTATCAAGAAAAAAATTAATAAGTAAAAATACAAAAATGCGACTTGGTTTTAACGTACAGAATTGGAGAGTTTGTTTCGTATTTTGCTAATTTTAACAAATGGTTGAGTGATTTTATCCTGCTTGGAAATCCGGGCTATAGACAAGTTGCCCATTTTTGTGAATTTCACAAAAAATTGTGTAAATTAATCGGTAAATATGACGTAAAATTATTGTTTTTTTACTGTTTTATGCTGTTTTTGCGTGATTTTAAATCCTGTTGAGCTGCTTGGAAATGGGAGCCATAGTAGCCCACAAACTGCTATTGTTTCTCTCTAACAGAAAATTTGCTACTGCACTCATCGCGGTTAAGTATTTTACTCCTTTTCTTTTGTCTATCCTCTTTATTTCCTGCTTTTTCTTCCCATTTACTCTATTTAACCCTGGTCATACTCGTTCCGACTCGAGTACCCGACTCTCATTCCCTTCTGAACATTACCAAATCTACCTTAGCCGTTACTTACCCCGTTACCATGGAAAATGGAAAACAAAAAATAATTTGTTAATACCTTATTGTATTTAAAAGTTTGCGCTCTGCGAGTACTTATCAGTGACGCTTTGGTTATTTGGTTTAACAACAATTAGTTGTTAGTAGTGAGTATTTCACAAATTGCATCCTTGCTTTTGTTCAAAAACTTCATTCTCACACCTTTGCTAATTGTGAGTTTGCACGAAAAGGGCACTCTGAAATTGCCGAGGACTCCACCCTTTCCTCATAAATACAATGCTTAAAAGCTAAATTAAAATGGGGAAGTTAGGCAAAACCTGTTCTATTTCTACTCATATACAATTTTTTAACGCTTCCTGCATTGATTTTGTTGTAAACTGATTCATAACAAATTCGTAGCCTAGCATCTCTGGTGCCAGTCATGTCACATGAGTCTCTCATCCTCAGACGACTAAAATGGCTGGATAGTCAGCGACGGTTAGTGTGATAGGTCAAGGTAGAAAAAGCATTGGGTCGGGTAATCTTGTGATCAGTAGCCTTAACCCTCAAATTGTAAGTTTTTGCTTTATAAACAAACAAACGAACAAAGGTGAGTATTGTTTAACTCATATCGTTATATGCAATATTCAGTAATTTCGTCATTGTGTTGTAAGAACCAGTCGAAGCAGATCACCTTGGCTGACAAAGTTTCAGCCTGCCCGCCAGTAGTTGGCAGCGTCTCAATGAGATCGAGACGAGGGCATGAAAACTTGGGAGCGGGAGTGAGGCAATACGACAAAGGGGGGAGTTGGTCTGTTTGCTTGTACAACTAGTCATTAGTATTCAGTCGCAATAGTGATAACACGAAGCGGCTGAAATGTTCTTTGTGTAAAAAGTTAAAAGGTGAATGACAAAGGAGTTTGTCGTGGGGAAATGTAAGTTAGTTTATAAATAAGTTGGGTGAGGAAGGAGATGAGATTAGTGAGTGTTGACAATGCGCTGATTGGTGGGCCGTCTCTGGGGGGCGGTAAAGACACGGCAGAAACCATTGGAGCTTGGGCTGTGCCGTTTAGTTCCTGCTGTACGTTCAGCCCGTTATGACCATCGTCCTAACGTAATACAGAGCGCAACTCATTTTCCTATTCATTCCCCATTCTTATTTTATTTCATTAGTAACTTATTTGTTACTATTTTCCCTAGTTTGTAAGTATTGATTATTAGTCTAGTATTAATATTAAAATATCAGCGAAGCTACCTGCTATTTGGGTGGTAGCGACTTTATGTAAATATTAGATTTTGCGAGTGTTGGATATGCGAATAAAAAGAATCGAGTAAGTTTCGCACAAATTTGGACAGAGCAATTAGTGACCCTTTTATTACTCAGTAACGACTCGGCATCTGCGTGAGAGTCGAGGAGTCATTCTTGTAACATCCATAACAGCGGACCCGGAGTGAGGGAAGGGTCGGATGAGTGGAGGCTTCCAACGAGTGGACTTGGCTCAGCAGCTGCCTCCACCCGTGAAAGGGCTAAGGAAGGTAGAGTCGAGGGGACTCTGAAGTGACATCAGGGAATCGGGATTCCAAGCATCTGTATCGAGTTTAGACTCCTCTTTGTATGAGAAGAAGTGCATTAAAACAGTGTCAAATAAACTGAAGGACTTGGAGGTGTGTAAAAACTCAGGAAAGGTAGGGATCGTGTTGACTCGCCATGTCCCAGCAGGGACGTTGAAGGAGAAGTCTAGAATCAACCTTCAGGAGATACCAAAGCCTTCGAGTTCTGGCGAAATACTGTTTACAGTGTACTTACAAAGCAGATTGTGCACTTTGTAAGCTGAACAACGGTCTCATAGTTGTGAACAATTATATAGGTTGTGCAAAAACTGATTGTCTCATGAGCATTCAATCGCGAGAAATTGTGCACAGGTCACAGCACTGCTATGCAATCATTGTAAATGCTAAGATGATCCTAATAAATCAAAGTTCCTCCCATGAGCGGTAGGCCCACAAGGGAGTGTACTCGTTAATACTACTACTCTCTTTTTCATCGTCTAATTTAGAAGTTACTGCTTAAAAAATTGAAAGCATAAAAATTCTATTTTGACTCTTTTAAAATTCAAAATGACCAATTCAATTTTCAAAATTTTGGTTTTTCTTGATTAGTCTCTTTTGCTAAAGGTTTTCATATGCAGACACATTCTGTAAGCAATATATTTCAAGACAAAATGTATTATTTTATATTTTTTGGTTGCAGACAAACTAAATCGAAACGAAAATAGTCGAAAAATAGAACAAGGTCCTAACTGCAGTAACTTCGATGGGCAGAGTAGCCGTCATGATGACTTTTTTCCTCACCTGTCCTGTCATACCCTTCCTTTTACATTCAAATACTAGTAGTTGATGTGGCTTGGGTATTTATCCACGATTAATCATGTTGGCCACATTATCTGCCTGAAAAAGAGTATAAACTCTAAACGTGGCACGATCTAGCTAGTTTTTAAAATTATTCTTTGAGAGTCCCTACTTCTTACTTTTGCTTTATTATGTACAACATTATACCTATGACTTTCATCAGCAGTCAATCACGAGGGAATGACAAAATGATACTCCGAAAAATCACTGCATTCTTAAACCAGGATTCCACTTACTTTGCGTACATTTTCGCGTGATTATTAAAATGTTTTAGTTGGAAATTAAAAACTATTATTTAAAACTAGTTGTGTACCGTTGACCGTGTACTTGCTGTCTAGCTGACAATACCTCAACTTTCCACTAGTACCTTATTGCGTGTTTGTAGCCCCCAAATTGAGAAATAGAAAAAAATACAAGAAGTTGTAACTTGGCTTCGATGAGTAAAAACCCTGTTTTAAACCTACTGACATTGACAACTATTGTGTACCACTAGCCAGTGCGTTATAAAAATATATTTACATGCCCATATATTTTATAGAAGCTTTTACGTACTCTGTCATGCAAATGGGTTCGCATTTTGCAAGGTATAAGTGTTGCCCGATCCTTCAGTGCTAAAGCATCCTCAAATTCAGGTGAAACTCCAGTATCAGCCTGGGTGTAGCCACCTGGTATGAGCACGAGAATTAGAACAAAAGAAATTAGATAAGTTCATGCCCGTTACATGATTTCAAACTGATACAATGCAATAATATTAGTTAGACAACTGAACAGCGTAAAATGTTAAACATGCACTTACAATCTTTGCAAGCAAATCCAATATGGAATTCCCCCCATGTTAACCCTTGAAACCCCACCATCGATTGAACAAGAAGTCCCTTAACTGGTTTCGTAGTTTTTATATGAATATGAAACCATTGCCTCAAGAACCGATACTTCGCAGAACTGTCTAAATGCCATGTATAATGTTCATCGTTTGGGTCCTTGTAATAGAGAGATTCGTTGTGCATCATGATCCGGTTTAAACTAACCTAAATTAAAGCCATGATTTCAATGATACTTATAGACGATATAACTGCTTCGCTCGTGAGAAGCCAACTTTAATCGTTACATTCTTACATTATTACAGTCACTAGTATAGCGAACGTTGGTTTAACTCCCAAAATCCAAGTTAACCTCTACTTGGTCACCGAGACCGGTAAGTGTTGACGGTTTGTGTCTACGAATTGTGAATGTGAATCTTTGTGTTTTGATTTTGACTGGACTTGTGTTAGAAATTAAAGTGACATTTATGAATTATCTACTGCGAAGCCTGATTGTTGTAAACTGTTAATCATTGGAGTTGTGCTACCTTACACAGCAGACCTTAGCCCGTGTTTGCGCAATATGAGTGTTGCAGCCGCAACATCACTCATACACCTTCCCTTTCCTGGGTCAACCTTATGCCGAGACTAAGGGTCCCTCCTTAATTAAGTTTTAAAGAGACGTATTTTACTAATTCAAATTGTAAAGTCCTGGGGTGGCGGGGGAGGGGTTATGTGCAAAAACCGAAACGTAATTTAAGGACTGCCCCTAATAAGCGGCTACGACCATAGACCACTATTATTGCTCCCAACGGCTGCCGCTGTTCCCCCACCTACTGTTAAAGGGAGATGTAGGTTACATGTGCATGCGGAGTAGAAACTCCCAGTTGAGCTGATAACGCCTCTGCCACTATAAGAGTACTTCAAAAAATCGCGAATAATTAAAACCATCGAAGCGCCATTCGTTCAAAACAACCTTATTCAGGCTGGTGTTACGGTTCTTGATATAGCAAAGATGGTGTATTACCAACAAATTGACCAACTGAAAACAACATTTAACAATAACATTTCAATTTACTACGGAGATACAGACAGTGCATACTTTGGAGAAGTTGATATAAACAAAACATTGATTCATGATTTAATACAACATGCACCGTGGTTTGACTTTTCTAACTTGCCTGCTGAACATTTGATTTTTAAGCTCAATCCTGAGCTCCGTCAGCAAAATAGATCTAAGGCAGGACTATGGAAAGTCTTGAGTCTTGAAATCGCAGTGTATAGCACTACGCCTAAAGCAATATTCTTGTCTGTATTTCAATGACAAACAGGTTCAAAAATCAGGCGGAATCCCACATTAGTTGCAAAAAACTATAAGCACTTATAAACATGTTGTTCAGACAGATGAACCACAAACAATAAAAGTTGATTTAGTTAAAAGTTTTAATCATAGGGTGCATTCATTAACAGTATATATTATGGGTTACCACAGCCTAATTCTTGGGAGAGTGTTCCCAGACAAAGACAGGCCTAACTTTAGTTTGCTATTTGGGCACAAGGATTTGTAGTTGTTTTAATGTAAATAAAAACAGTTTGTAAATACATAGTTTTGTATGTCTTACTCTTTTATTCCTTTCATCATTGCATTTTTGAAACTATTTGATCTCAGTATTTTAAGAGTAAATTCACTTGGCATAAAGTCAGTCGTCTTCCACACGATTGACTTGCAGCACTCCTTCTAAGATGTACTCTCTACGTAACCGAGACGTACCAAAAACTTTGGCATCTGACGACGAAGACATGGACTTTGCCACAAGAACAAGCTGCACTGGATGTTCCGCTGGCGTTGAATCTTTCGCCTGCAAACTCGGACGCATCAAGTTGGGACGACCAACCAATGCAATTCGACTGCAGTTAATGTTCCACTGACGTTGGATCTTTCATCTGTACATTCAAGCTGGGAGGACCAACCAACACGTAATTTAATTTAAATTATTTCTAGTTTTCGATTCCAGGTTTTAATTTGTATCACTGATTTGCAGCTTCGACGTCGCTATGTCATCCTAGATCAATGGAATTTTATCGAGGACCCGAGCAGGTGGCTCGACAAAAATTGAGATGTCACGACTGCAGATTCACGTACTTGTATTGCTACGATATACCGGTTAGGATCAAGATGATGTTTCTAGAAGTCCCTAAATATGACAAAGAGGGCAACGTTTTGCAGATTTTGGACTAGGAAGAGTATTGGTTTTGTGCAAGATGCTTGCCGTTGCAAAAACCGATACTAAAGCTTAATACGGTCCCGTATTTTGTGGCTGCTGACGAAGCTACCATTAAGAACTCTAAAAACTGGAACGTGTGTTACGCCGACTATCTGTCATTTCACTGTCTATATTGTAAACCACCTGCTAGTAGGCCTTTTACGCTGTTGTGTAATCAAGGAGTGAGACTATATGTGTCCACCTATATCCTATATGGGCCAGGGCAGAAACTAGGTGAAAAGAGTCGGTTGCATCAGATCCGGATTGAGGGGTCGCTTCTAGACCCAGAGATTAACCCACCAACTTACCCACCAAAAGAGCATTACAAGTTCATCCTTTAGAGTTCGATGGAGGCTCAGCAAGCGGCAGTGCGAAGACTCGAGCCAGATATGGGGGTGGCAACACAACTAGGGCCCCATGGAGTATTAGGCCCAGAACTGATGGGACCGGCCGTAGAAGGGTGGGCGAACTTTGAGTCGTTGGGGTGGGTCTATTACCAAAGAACATGGGTACAGTGAGTTCGTCAATGGATAAGCCAGTGGCAAGGTAGAAGGTTGTTTGCGCCGACACAGACTGTTACGCGGTACCCATGGGGGTGGTGCTGTCACCGTGAGGAAATCAGACATGTATTTACGGAGCGTGAATGGTGGAAGAGGCAGCAAAGACCGAATGAGGAGATACTGGTAAAGACAGGAGTGTTACAACTGTGCCCGGCCGCGAGTGAGCCTACATTTCTAGCGAGTATTGAGGATGAGAGGCAGTGTACAGGGGAATTAATGTTGGCGTCCCTGAACAATGAGGCAAGTAGAGTGGCCGCGAAAGATAGGGTTGTGGAATTGAGGCGAGAGCCAATAACATTGGCAGGCATGCAGGTATTTTTAACTGAGTTGCATATGATTCAAAGTCAATTTTAGCTGCCTCAGGGTCAAGATACGATAAAGGAAAGAATGGCCGTAATGATGCAGCTGGTGCTAACTTAAGGAAGACGCTGGTGGACCCAAACCCAATCCTGGAGTTGGCAACCCGTCGGGCTACGGTAGCCAAAGACATCGTGGCGCTCCGTCGCAAGGAAGCGACTTACAAAGAGGAGTTGGCGAACTGGAAACTGAGGCAGATCAGCGGCTACGGTCTTGAGGACTTGGGGAGATTGATCAAAGAAAAGTCCTCGTCAACAGCCCAGGACCTGTCAACTAAGGGAGCAACGGAGACGGTGCACTACGGAGTTGGAGCCAGGGCAAGAGGGGTCAGGCGTGTCACCAGAGAGAGAGGGAAAGAACACCGGAGCCATTGTCACCCCGCCATCAGTGGAATTGAACGTGGAGGTGGCGAACGGAGAAGAACAAGGTTAAGCTCGGCGTCAGCAAGGTGTGATGTGTTCGTGATAATAGTAGGAAGGTGGAAGTGTGGTAATATAAGGAATAGGTAGGGGAGCACATGGTGCCCATAATCTTATAGGAAAGAATTGTAAATAGCATTTAAAGGGGGTTTTCCCGAAGAAAAAGAAGGGTTTTCCTCCAGGGTTTGAGTAGATAGAGTCCCACGATACTCAGCACACCTTGCTCAGTTTGAGCTCGAAAAGTGTTAAGTACCTTCAGGCAGGTGAGTATAAGAGACAGGGCCAGAGAGAGGAGGATAGGAGGCAGGCACAGAGAAGGCAGAGAGTGCCTGGCTGAAAGAGGGCCTGCGGAATGGTAATAAGCATGCAAGTGTGAACGCAATGGAAACAGAGGGGAGAGGAGCGAGACAGATTGTTCTATTAATAAGTATAGGAGGGTAGAAGAAGTGGGTCAAGTTGGGAGGGCAAGCGACAAAGGGAACAAGAAGCGAGGCGGGACTGCAGGACGCTGGAGCTATTGGCAGTCTGTATCCAAAGCTTGAGCCGAAACATTCTAAAGAGAGAGTGCTGTCACAAGCGAATCCAGATCACCCGATCCAATTCATTTCTTCTTCTTTCATTTTCCTTTCCAATCCTCCCAGCCGGGACGGGATTTTGTTAATTGTAGTACTAGTTGTGAATTAATTTAGTTAGATGGTAGTTACGAATAATAACAATTTATGTATGGACTTGACCGGTATGGAAGCAGCGAGAGAGCGAATGTAAATAAAAGTAATATCGCCAAGTGCAAATTAGAGACTTGTCAACCACCAACTGTGGAACATTTATTACCATAAAAGTCAAGGGAGTATAGGACGCGGGATTAATCAGTGAATTCCGGGCAGTGAACGAGTTGGGAAACGGAGACCCATTCCTAGTCGCGTTGGAGTCGGCTGTGGGGAGTAGGGAGTCATTAGGGCAGGGGGCAGTGGTTGATCAGTTCCAGCCCCAGTCGGATTGACATCCAGTGAGGTCAGGACACCAAGAATCGTGCATTACACTTTAGTGTCATCTTCGTATGAGAAGAAGTTCCACGAGTAACGCTATCGTCGCGAGGAACCCTGAGGACTCAAAGGGTTGAACCGCCATATCCCAGACTGGGATGTTAAATCGGACCGTCAGGAGTGAATTAAAAGCGGATTAACGGAAAGGGACGATTTTGGCGAAACTCTGTGTTGCAAGATTTAGCATTATTTTAATTTTTTTGAACTTACACACTCGCCAATTAGATTAAATTCTACAAATGAGTTCTACAAACCTGAACATGTACCTGTTCATCTACTCGTACTCATTGCGCGAGTGCACAATACATGAGACGTACTCGTATTGTCTGATTTCAGCACTCATTCCTTATGAGTTCGCCCATGTATGGGAACTACATGAAAAAATTACCTGTTTAAAGAATCCTGGTCAACCACTCCGCAAATCGGTCAATCAAAAAATGTACTGTCGCGACGGACTACCCTGAATGATCGCTCATTAGGCGTACAGGTACGTTTCGTTTACTCTTAACCAATTGATTCCAGCTATGCTAAACCGCGAATTTTAAAATTTGTTCAAATAGTTCAACATTTTTAATTTAGCGCTTATGGCTTGCTGGGCAACCGTTGGTTAAGAGTAGTGGTACTCTCGAGATTTTTGGCGAAGTCCCCTGGCTCATTAACTCACCTGGAATCATATATAGGCTAAATGCTTGAGTGTCGCTGAATCCTGTGACGGTTACTTAGAGGTTAAATATCCCTTTAAACCGGTTGTCCAGAAACTGGTTACTCCGCGACTCGTCACGTGCGTAAACTGGTCACCTGTAAATCGGTCATCTGTGTAAACTGGTCACCTGTAAACTGGTCACCTGTAAATTGGTCACCTGTGTAAACTGGTCACCTGTAAACTGGCCACCTGTAAACTGGTCACCTATGTAAACTATGCAAACCTATCTAACCTATGTAACCTATGCTATAAAAACTGGTCACCTTTGTAAACTGGTCACCTATGCTATAAAAACTAGTCATCTATGTAAACTATGTAAACTATGTAAACCTATGTAACCTATGCTATAAAAACTGGTCACCTATGTAAACTATGTAAACCTATCTAACCTATGTAACCTATGCTATAAAAACTGGTCACCTATGTAAACTGGTCACCTATGCTATAAAAACTAGTCATCTATGTAAACTGGTCACCTAAAAACGTATAATTATTCCACGGCTAAATACTTGGCTCTGGTGCTAAATCTTGATAAGCATTACTTATACAAATCTACAATACGGAGCCGTAGCCGTAGGTAGTGTTGAATCAAGCAAAGTTAGTGTACAGGGGCGTATTATTATTAGTATGATAATGAATTTATCGTTATTCAAGAATAAAATGATCAGATAGATAAAAAATTAAGCAATGATATCGTTTATCGTAATTGACTGAATTATCGCCGCAGCTCAAGTAATTGCCGGAGCTCAAGTAATCGCCGGGACTCGAATAATCACCAGGGTCTAGACATGCAATATTCAATGATCACTGGGGCTCAAATAATCGCCGGGGCGCTTATTCGTAATATGCACCAATGCATTGGCAGCCCGCGCCGTTTTAGGCTTCCTTGCATGTAATAGTAATTTTCGTTATGCAGAAAGGGCGTATATTTAAAAAATGCCTACCATTATTTGTTTTTTTTAAATGAACAATACTATTTTATTGATGTAATTGTAATACATAATTACGTTTGGTTGAAATGAAGTGTGGCTGATGGTTATAGCTTTTTTAAACAGTATTTTTGCTAGATAACCTGAGAATTATATATTTTTGCATAAATAGAACTTTTAAAATTAAGAATTGCGTTTTTTGGTTTCACAATTTCAGAAATGATTGTGAAAACAATTCTCATCACGTAATGACCTAGTCCAGTGAGTTCACGTTGCGGTTAAGTTATTTTTGCAGTTACACTAACTGAATAAGCCAAGTGAGAAAACGAGACAAAAAATGAATTGAAATTGTATTGTAAGTAACAGTGCTTTAGCAATTTATGTAAGTTGTCGTGAACGCGCAGTACTTTTGTGATTGTGATAGTTTTCACAATACAAACTCCGTTTTCACAAAACCATTCATCATAACTTTAAAATTTTATGCATAATCGCCGGGTTAAAATAATCGCCGGGTTTAAGGCTCAAAGTTTGGATAATCGCCCAGGCAATTATTCGGTCAATTACGGTATATCGAAATTTGAATATGTACAACTTGCTACTATGGGCCGTAAAAACTAATAACATTAAAAATCGCGAAACCAATAAAATCTCGCATTATTACCATGAATTCCATTAAGACCTAGTGACCTTTTGCGTGGTACCATTTATGGTACAACTCGAAACGACCTCAATGACGAAATAACGACGTGGTCATTCCTTTGGGTCGTCTATAAGTTACAATAACTATTTTTGAAATCTTGGAGCTCTTTCTTACTAATATCGCATTTATCGTCTTTCGTAGAGCTTTCGCTGCTCTGACCATTAATTCCCAACTTTGCACGCGTCATTTATGCCGTGTCCCCCAACGGCGGCCAGCGGTTTTGTAAGTATTTTTTCCGGGGTGAATGTACGAACATTCAAGTAGGTACTAGAAGAGAGTTTAAGAACTGTAAGGCGCACGTTGAGTTATAACAATTAGAGAAATGTAATGAGAAATGAACTCAACGATTTAGAATACGAATTGTAAATAAACCAAAGCACAACAGTGCAGAAGACAGAGTACAACGTACTTCTGCTGAGGTGACCCGCCAATGCGGTTTGACACCGTACGGTGTCAAACCGCAAAAGTTACGTAACTCAATATTACTAGAAGAGAGTTTTACGAGACGTAGAATTTTGTGTTGGCTAGACTACACTAAACCATACACCGGGCATTTTTTTAAAAATCGCACTCCACAGTGGGCCTACTTGTACTCGCCCTGTACGTACTGTAGTGGCAACAATCGAAGATACTTCTCTCATTAACTCCATGGCCAAATGTTAGAGTGTTGCTAAATCCTGCGACGGTTACCTACAGGCTGCATAGTACTGTAAACCAGGTGGGTTAATCAGAGAAGTATCTTTGATTAATGTTTCTACAGTACATGCTGGGCTATATTTAGGTACCCTCTCTTGTACTGAAAGAGTGAAAACCGGAAGAAAAAAATAAAAAAAAAATTAAATTAAACATTAATGCAAATATAAAGAAATACATTCCTCAAACCTATTCACAATTCCATAATTCCGTTCACCTTTTATTTTTCCAATAAGATTTCCCGATCCACATTACAATAATACTAAGGTTCGAATATTTCCCAAAACAAAAGAATAAACTAAACACTAAACTAAACAAACCTTAAAACTAATTTCTAATTATTATTATCTAAACTGAAATTTCAACTGTGGATAAATCCATGAACTGATACTTTTTCTTAACATTGAAATCTAACTCTAGAATTCCTTCTTCACTCAATCAACTCTCAACAAGAATTCCCTTAACTCTCCGACCAAGAACCCTACTTCTTGACTCTCTGAAATCTGAACAAGAATTGATCTTAAAATTCACATTCACTACAAATTTCAACTCTCATTCGAGTTACAGTCCACTCTACGACGTTAGATTAACCCTGACGTAATATAATTACCACTAACATAACATAAGAATACATAATACACTAACCCAGAAATGATAAATAAATTTGACTTACATTACAATTTTACTAATAATAACTACCAAAGACCTACAAGTGTAGTCCACGTAATAAATAAATTAAACTAATACAAAGTGTAGTACATAATTATTATAAGACTGTGGTCTGACCCGCAACTTGTTTAACCTACGATAATGAACAATTGATTTAAATTATTATAATAAACTCAACTACACAAATGAATAAACTTGAATTACAATTTATGACTTACAATCCCTGTAGAACTTACAATCAACACCGTGGTTTCTCTTGACCAATCGAACTTCATAATTACGATTGAAATCCGGTAAACTTAATATGTCTGAGCTTCAATTAAATATCTTCGATAGAACATATCATCGAGGCCACCAAGTTTGGCTTCGCTAACTTGGTTAGCCTCGATCTCACTTTTTTTTGTGTCACCCCCTCCCCCCGGACGATTCATTTTTCTCCATTCAATCCCCCATACAAAACAATCATACCTTTTTAAGTTTCAAATAGTCGTTTTAAGCCCCGCAAGTTAAAGCGACTATTTCATTAAGCACCGTATTCAGGCCAGCCTATTGGCCGGACCTTTTAGAGGTATGAGGAGTCCTAAATTCTATTTTAGGTTATGCCGTAGCGGTATATTTAATGTTAATATGCAAACTAACACACATTCAGTTTTCATTAAAAGGGATTTAATGCACCCTTAAATGCTAAAAAGGCTAAAGGCTGTGTATTAGAGTATCCAAATATAAATCGCAGCGCCATCATTTTGTTAGCTGTATAATTATCCATTTTTACCACTTTTTCAGCATCTCGCTTTTGTTTTGCAAGTCGTTAACTAGGTTTTTTACATGTTTACATGTTACTACAGAAAAAATAAATTTGTAAAAATTAAATTTAAATAATCATGTAGCTAAATCATGTTTGTTGCATGTCACTCAAAAATCAAAAATTAAACTTTGAGCGCTTCATTGACTCGGTGCTTATTTGAACCTGTAGTATTTGTAGACCGCTTAGAAAGTGTTACCAGTACGGCTGCAACAGTCACTGCTAGAAGTGGCTTAAACTTTTAAATTCAAGAAACCTGTATCTGATGCGTGCTATTTGACTGTTATGTTACCGATATGGGGTTAAATCATTGTTTCTTTGAATGGTATTTTGTAACTAATTTTTTGTGTATTAATTTAAACATAGTGAGAATCTAGGCATTGGTTTCAAGTTAAACAAAAAAAGCCAAAAAGTAATGAAAGAACGAGTATAGGCCTTATTAGCTTTAAATCATAGCCACAAAGTTGTATGCTGAAGCGCGTCACTTTGCTTCAAAAGTTTAAGCTTTAGTTAGCTTAATTATCAAGGGGATTCCCTATTCTATGCAATGGTGAGTCCTGTAGGAGCTAGAAATGGTCGCTTGGCTAATTTATCGTGAGAGGTTGATTGTGTGGACAATCTTACCGTGACTGACTAAGGGGGATAATAGTAATGACAATTAGTTGATGCACTAACTGTAGAAGATAATATGCTTATGAATAAATCGATGGCTGAGCAGATAGAAGTTAATTCTGTATAATGTGCTTTAAGGATTTAAGCTTCTCCTCTTCCTGTTTTTTCAACCGGGTAGCCGGTTGAAATTGGTGTAATGTACCATGTTATCCACTCTTTTTTAGTAACATTTTGTGGCAAGTACGAACGCCGTTTGTTGTTTTTGTCAGTATATTGGAGTGATCATTTTCAAAGATTCGTACGTAGCATGTAAAAACTAGTTTGCAATTATGCCGCTTTGTACCTTAACAAGAAACAGCATAAATGTGTCGCTTTGTTTCTCAGTCCCCAACCAGACGGCAGGAATTATGGCTGACTGGAGTAAAAATTGAAGGTAAAGATTGAAATTGAAAAGGCGTTCACGGGCTAAAACGCATTTTTATTTATTTCGTGCAATTGTTGAAACTTTAATGCTAAATGATTGTTACTGCTAATAAAGAGCTTAAATGTATTCCAAAACGTGCAGTGTTCTATTCACATAATTTTGAAAAGGTGCAAAATATCTAATCTTTAAAATATTGTGCTAGAGGCATTCCTTACACCGTGTTAATTATGTTTAAGTTTGTGATACTTTGTTTTATCTGGTATTTATATTCCTACGTTTCGTTTAGGGACACACCTTTGTATTTTAGCCTAAGCAGCAGTCGCTTCAAAACATCAAACGGCGTCAATCCTTGTGTTTAAGAAAGAGTAGTAAGAACAAATACCAGTCTTGATTACTAAAAAATGGTGTAAACAGAAGTTGTGTAATGTTTTTTTAAGTGAAAAACTGTTATTTACATTAGCAGCCCTTTCCCTCGGAGACGACAATAGTTACTAATTTTAAAACAGATTTTGTAGAAAGTCTGTCGTCTGATGTTCAAGATTTCTTTGAAACACCCTTACCAAAGCAAATATGCAGCTTTTCGAAAGTTTTTTTTCCAATTTACCATTCCTATGCAATTCAATTTTCAGAATATTTTGTGCAATTTTCGGAAGTATATTGTTAAGGTTATATACATACAGTCCTCCCATCACCACCTCCTCGGCCAGCACCTCTGTACTGAGTACAGAAGCAGCCCATAATTAGTTACACTCGGTCCTGATCATTTGATCAGTTAACACTAATAAAGTGGCTCTACAGCCCATTGTCATTGGCAACCAAGTCCAGCACTCAACTACCAGCACATTATTGCACCCACACACTCTCGCACACACCTCTCACACTCAGTCACACTGCAAGCATACTACCCCCAATTTATCCCATACTTCACAATATGTAATATAGTTTCATTCAAACATAAGGGACTTTAAAAAATGCTATTTATACAATTTTAGTTAGTAGTTTGAACCCGCTTGTTAGCTGAATAATTAAGATTAAATGTTACATAAATAAAGATAATAATTAGCTGAGTTAATGGTTGACGATACATCGTTGATAGTAGGTAATAGGTACAGATTACTGGCATGAATTGAAAAATCTACACAATATTAAATTAATAACGTAATTATATTTATTGTAATGTTACTTACTCTATATACCGTAAGTACCACTTTTAATGAAAAAACATGTTAGCTCATGTGAGGGGTTTCTCAAATGAGAGACTTCATTTCTCTGACATGAGGGGTTTCTCAAATGAGAGACTTCATTTCTCTGACATGAGGGGTTTCTCAAATGAGAGACTCCTCCATTTCTCTGACATGAGATGAGGGGCCTCTCAAATGAGAAGCTCCACCGTACAATTTTACCCTAACAGTCTCACGAGTGCACCTTCAAATTTCTTGAACTCGAACTCTACTCGTGAATTGAGTGCAAGGCTGGCCAAACCTTTTCCTAGTCTACCCTAGTCTAGTCAGCACTAAAACCTACCCTAGTCTAGTCTAGTCTAGTCAGCACTAAAACTTACCCTAGTCTAGTCTAGTCAGGACTAAAACCTACCCTAGTCTAGTCTAGTCAGGACTAAAACCTACCCTAGTCTAGTCTAGTCTAGTCAGGACTAAAACCTACCCTAGTCTAGTCTAGTCTAGTCAGGACTAAAACCTACCCTAGTCTAGTCTAGTCTAGTCAGGACTAAAACCTATCCTAGTCTAGTATAGTCTAGTCAAGACTAAAACCTACCCTAGTCTAGTCTAGTCTAGTTAGCACTAAAACCTACCCTAGTCTAGTCAAGTTAGTACTAAAACCTACCCTAGTCTAGTCTAGTCAGCACTAAAACCTATAATAGTTTAGTCTAGACAGCACTAAAACCTTCCCTAGTCTAGTCTAGTCTAGTCAGCCAGTTGACTATCCCTTAACATAGGAAAAATCGTAGTTAGTCTAGACATTTTGCTCGAAGGCCCTGGCTAGTCTAGTCTAGTCTGTTCAAAAAAATGTCGACCCATGGCTAGTCTAGTCGCTAGTCCGCTAGTCTAGTCTGACTAGACTAGGCCAACCATAGTTGAGTGCAGTGCCACTCACCCTTCACACTCCAAATCATAAATACCGCCGTTAAAAATCGCTCCGTAAAATAAAAGTTTAAAGATGCTCTTTTGCCTTTTGATGATGATTGACGTCTTGGGCTAAACAACTACGCAGTAGACCAATAGGACGTGCAAAATTTATTAGTACCAACTGAGGTTTTGTAATATTTATGCAGTACTAGTATATTCGACTTACCCTTTGAGAAATGGCAATATGTGACCATGTTACACAGGTGACCAGTTTACACAGGTGACCAGTTTACATAAGTGTCCAGTTTACATAGGTAACCAGTTTTTATAGCATAGGTGACCAGTTTTTATAGCATAGGTGACCAGTTTACATAGGTGACCAGTTTACATAGGTGACCAGTTTACATAGGTGACCAGTTTACATAGGTGA
>JAQFZC010002417.1:0-23232 GCA_034695205.1 Dicyrtoma fusca | reverse complement strand
GTATACACACGAAAAGGTATACTTTTTCGTTACGCGGTACGTTAAAGGAACAGAAAAAGTACAGTCTAACTCACCCTTTAATCGTTTTACAACACACTGGACGCACAAGCGGCATTTCTCTTTAACGTTCCTTTTACTTTTGTCTCCCAAATAGAGAATGACGATGCACGTACATAATGTATGTCATATGTATATACCTATGCACTATGTAATGTCGCATGCCAAGCGTGAATAGTTTAAGAGTTGAGTCTCAAATTACGTAACATATATATTGACAATTACATAACAGAGCGGAATTCCTTACCAATCCATTCTCGTCGGCCCATCTTGATATCATCTACGCTGTAGTAATTGAATTCGTACAGGTAGACTGGCTTTGTGTTGTACTTTGTTAAAAGATTCATCTCCTTTATACAAGGGGCTTTCAGACCCACATCTGAGATAAACTGTAGACAAAATAAAAACGAGAGATTATTTACAGTAGTTGCCCAAATAATTTACAGTCAAAAATAGCAGTGATTCGTGAGTGAGATATTTTCATGTTACATTTTTTTCCCAATTAATTACATTCAATGGGTATTAACTGTAGATACATATGCACGTATATAGCACTAAAGCGTACACAAATTGGAATTCGGAATCGGGAATTCCATCTAGGTATCTGATGTAGGTATTTCCTAAAACATAATGTACTTCGGAGAAGATGACGTGACGGGCTTTGACTGTTACAAAAGAAGAACTTACATCACTGACGGAGGTCGTTTTCCCCGTAGTGTCATTCTCAGCGATCCCCGAGCGGTACAGATACTGGACCGTGACCGAGTGGATCATGGCAGCAATATTGGCAGACGTCACCGTCGGATTATTCTCCAAAAGACTCACGACGTCCAATTGAACAAATGAAAGGAGGTCTTTCGTGGATGTTGTGGGTCCAACTAATCATCAATTAAGTAATAAAAACAAAAGAAAACAAGTATTATTGTAACAATAAGTACCTACTACGCAGAACTACTCAATCCTATACATAAATATAAAAATATAAAATTTCCATTCACAAAATTTATAGACGCTATAAAGAAGGGAAATATCTGTCACTAAGAAAAATTACGATTATGATTATTACCACTGAAGTGAAGTAAAGGACGTACTAAAACTTTTTAAAGAAATATATGGTACACTTTCTGTTCCTGGTATTTGACGGCTCAAAACGGTTTTCAAAGAAATTACATAAGTACCTATGTACCTACCTATACGTGTGTAAGAAAATGAACTCTACTACTCCATTTAAAATAATTATTACTACTACTACTACTACTACAGTGGATCCAATGCCAAAAAAATGTAAAAACTATATCTACAACTAAAACATTTTGTCTTGTACCATAAAGAATGAGGGACATTTTATCGTGTAGTACGAGAGTAGAGTTATGCCATGTTGTGTGTGTAAGTCTAGTTAAAGTTAAAAGCCTATTAATAACCAGAGGCTGTGTGTCAGGGCGCGTATCGGTTCGGGGTGCCCCAGACGTGTGGGGAAAAGCCTCTCGGATGATAAATCACTTGCCCGCCAACTTGTCAAACATAATGTTGTCACTCCACTCTTCCAGGTCGATTCTGACTCACACTCACACAGACCAACTTTCCTCGTCATTTCCTCCAAACTCTCCCTCTATTTACTATCCACATTTTTACAAGCAATAATAGCAAAACATAAACAGCCCCACAGACTCGACTATCCTAATTTTTCTCACAAGATATGTATAGGTACTTCATAACACCCATCCGGCCCCTGTCTTCCTGAGCACATGTCCTTCTCCTGTCAATAGGCACATAGGTATGTACCTACATACGATCTCTCCTTACTAGACAGCCTATTCAGATTCACAATTCACATTAGAATCTAATGACTCTGGCAGCTATAGATAAACAAAACTAGTAGACGTGCCCTCACAACTCCTGTTAATCGTCTTCTAAAGTCATTAATTTTTTCCTAGCCCCGATCATACGACCAAAAATATTGTCCCGGAAATTCCAAATCCCTTGTTACCCCTTCTCCTTCCTGTCATACACACCAGCAGGTTTGCCATTTGTAATTGTCCAAGTTCCTCTTCTTACTATGTATGTAGGTATATACCTATATACCTATGAGTGAAGAGTGTGTGAAATTCTAAAAATCTGACAAGACCAACGCTTCACTTGTGACTTGATCGAGACAGGAGTGACGTGAGAGTTTCTGTACACTTTTATACTTTATTAATGAACAATTCTTTTATAACACACAAGTATGGCTCATAAAACACGATCATCATTGTAACTTTTCTATTGTACCTACATACTTACATGCATTCACAGTTGACAGTAACTCCTGAATATTCACAAACTTTTTCTTTTTTCTTTGTACTAGCAAAAAACCTAGGTACTTCTCAACAATGCCCGATGATAAGACCGTAATATTGACACGGTTTAGGTAAATTTATACTGTATTTATGTACCATTTACATTTTTTTAAAAATTTCTGAACATAATCAGTCAACTACAATAATAGCGCTGTCAGTTCCTTTAGCAATTTAGCCTTTAGAAGTTGTAGGCACTATATTTAAACGCTATATTTTGTCATTTGCATCTTAGGTGTGAAACTATGTATGACAAGACTGGCACTATGTAAATAGAAAATATGACGAAACAAAAGTAACATACAAAACATATGTGTATAGGTAAGTAGTAGGTAATTTTGTGTGAGAGAAAAATATGTTCAAACTAGTGTAGGTATACAGACTTTGGAGAAACCTCTGGAGAATTGCTGAGAGAGAAAAGGCATATTAAAAACTATAACTATAGGGATATATATACTAATACGGCTACCGAAAAATACTACATAATAGTATAAAAAGTAAATGGAATGGCTATACATGTCCTGGAAATAAAAGTAAGAAAAGAATGTCCAAAGAAAGAGAAAGTGGAGGACGACTTACAGTCAATGAACCATATGGTGACTTCATCCCGAGTAAAACCAGTGAGGACAGGAACATGCTGGAATTGATTTTGGCGAATCAATTGTTCAGGATGAGCAGAGAGAAATTTTCCTCCGTATTTACCATCGATCACAGCTGCATATGCTAAACTCAATCCATCCTCCAGCTTAGCATTCTGTAAATTTCAAGAAAATGAAATACGGTCAACGCCAAGCCAACATAGCCATCATCCACACACACACACACACACACACACACCTCCTGCCCTTCCAAACATACATCATCCTATTGGAATCCAATATCCCTCTTAATCTCTTGGGGCAGCTTACTCCCTTATTTATTTGGAAGGTCGAAGAATTCTGATCAACAAAAAAAAAACCACCACCGCTAGGAAAAGTAAGCTGGAGAAAAAAAATCCATCTATTTTTCATTTTCTTTAAAATCCACTTTGAAAAAATTCAAATCTAAAAACCAACCAACCAACAGTAAGTATCATGACCATAAGACCCCAAACCAACTACTGACCAACGATTCATTCTAATTTCTTATCATGCGGATGAATGTCTATGTAGAAATTTCGAATCAGGAAAATCCTTGGGTCTTCTGAGGAGCAGTAGAATGGAATCCATGAATCTACTTGGGTGCCTAAGAATTTTTTTTTCTTTCTTTTATGTTCCACAAACAATGATTTTTACATCCTATATATATACACATATTCCACCGCCATAGCATCTCTTCCAAGTCCATCCAGACGGACTTCCGTCGGCGTCCAATATCACATACCTAGTAGTAGTAGCTTAGTCCAAGCAGGTCCAGGAAAGATCAACTACTACTACAACTTTCCATCTCATTTTCATCCCCACAAAGGATCTTTCTCCTCCAAGTACTTTTATCATTATTAAATTCGATCACATGCTCAAAGGATTGGAATGTAGTAGATAAGATTACATAAATTATATTCTATGCTCATGGTCAATTTTTTTAAAAACGTAGATTTCTTCGGCTCATTAAAATTGGCAAGGTAAGCGTCCAATTTCCCCTTACTCGGTCCAGTCCAATCTCCAACATTTTTATAACTGTATGTATTTCCTATAGGAAGGGAAGAGGGAACACAACAACAAAAATAATAATAAAAGTAACCCGTTATAGCACTGTGGACAGGTACGTACCTTCATGATATGAAGAGGGGAAAAATTACGAAGACAGTCAACGAGATCTGTGGTGGGACGAATGGGACAATTGAGTTTAGTTGCTAAAGTCTCAGCATGCTTCCGTGGTGATTGCTGGATGGCCCAAGGAGCACCAGAACACCCTGACTGCACCGTAATTCCAACAAATTTCCCTGAGCAATAAACAAGATGCATAGTTAGAGTCACTAGACGATTATTGTAGTGGCACACAGACACTCAACGTTCAAAACAAGCTATCTACATATCTATGTTCATATTTTGAAGAGAAACCTAGAGTTAAAAAATGTAAAAGCGGGAGACCCAACACATGGAGTACATGGAGTGCACTTAATTTTAAAATGTTGAGCAGATAACACATTTTGCATCTTTAGACACAATTCACCTATAAAAGCATGCATGATTCATGATGATATATCACATCAACTCAATAAAATTACTCATCTATTTAATGTCACTTGGAAACACTTGATGCATGAAATAGGAAACAGACGCTATACGACTTTACACACTATTCCCTAAGCACTCTCTCCCACACTGAAATGACTTGACTAGTCAAGTCTTTTAAGGACTTTTAGCAACTCAACGACTCCAGTACTACACCACAACTCACCACACACTCACACACACACACGCTACACTACAAATAGACGAAAGCAACAACAACAACAACAAGAACGACCCTCACATGGACACAGAATCCATGGAAGAAACCTAACAAAACCATCATCTTCCTTTTTATTTTTCTCCCCGAGCACTGACTTTGGCTTTGGGCTCCTACACTTAAATTGCTTTCATCTGTCTCCATACTATGTACTAGTAGGTAGGTATGTTGTATGTATGTTGTAGGTAGGTAAGTACTTTGCTACTGGCTGCTGGTTTGACTCTCCGACAGACCAACACAAACTTATCTACAATAATTACATACAATGCCAAGGAGAGAGAAAAATGTTCCTTGAACTTGCCTTGTCTTTCACTCCATTTCACACTCCATCTCCACTTTCATTTTCAAACCTCCTTACTGACAATTTTTGAAGAAATAACTCTTGCCCTTTAGTCGACTCTACTCTACTCACTCACTCACTCACTTTTTTCAGTAGGCACATGTGCATGGTGCTTTTTAAATAAATTAAATAACTCTACTACTCTCACTCCAAAGTCTGTCAGTACAGTAGGTACCTATTTCTGTCTTTGGCTTTTATTCGCTATCTCTGTCTCTCTCTCTCTCTCTTTCTTTCTCTACGGTTATGCCGTCCTGTCATCCCAACTCCCAAGTAATTAGGGCAAAAAAAAAGTTTATAGACTGTGAAACTCATTACAGCTTCCCGAAAGGACTTACTGTCACTGGGGAAGGCTGTGAAATCAGAACACACAAGGAGTTTAAGACTAATTTGTAAATTTGTGGGAAAGAAGACTTCATTTGGGTATTCATAAAATTTTCGGTAGTATTTGAACGCACTTTTTACTTTTTTTAATGTTCCATGCATGTAAAGTGTATAAACTGAAAATAGTGTTAATATCAAAGTACATATACCGAAAAGACCTAAATAGTGGCCCCGGGCACTATTTCAAACTTGAAGCTAAGAGACCCCGGGCACTATTAGAGACCCGGGCACAATTTGGGTCTTTACTGTACAAAGAATATGGTTTTACTATGACGGAAGAGATGGGTAATATGACTTTTGGGAGCTTTTTGCGTTTTTTCAGTTAATCTTACCTTTGGAAAGCTCGGAGAACATATGAAACATGACCGATGCACCCCCCGCTGAATTCCCCACCAGCGTAATTTTATGTCGATCACCTCCAAAGTGACGAATATTATCGTAAACCCATTCCAATGCTAAGGCTTGATCCAAAAGACCGTAGTTCCCAGGTGCAGCTCTATCTCCTGTACTCAGAAAACCTATGAAAAAAAAAATTAAACTGTAAGAATTACATCAACAACATACATAGGACAAGGCATTGCAATTCTGCTGTCTAGAAAAACAGTGCCTTCACGTGTCAACGGTTCACGTGTGTCCCCACTTACCTCACACCATTACTGTTTTTTCTTGCTAGACGCTTTACACTGAGTGGGAAAAATATCAAAACCTGTGTCGTGGGTTCAAATAAAAGTTTATAGATGCATCTGAATTGCTAGTTGTTACTGTTAAGGAATTTTTTTTCTCTCGCAGTAGTATATCTCTCGTCTTTGAATGGTGTAGAATGGAATTGAAATGAGAGCTCAGATGCAATACTTTTAAATCAATGCTCTTTCCTTGTACCTTTTACATACCTGCATGCCTCCCTTTCTTGACAACCACGCGCTTGGCACTTCTTTATCTGGAAATACCATCAGAACTGAAGAAAATTCTAGTATTTCTAGTATCTACAGTAACGTCACGTAATGAATTGTAACATATTTTTTACGAGTCGATATTCTTACAACTACAACTACAAGGACAATGTGAGGTACAATAAAGACATTGAACTACAACAAAATGATTACATTCTTCATTCTACAACTGTCTACAGAACCCACTAGTCAATAAGATGGTACGAGCAGACCCAACGAGAACCACCGTTCAACCAATTAACCCTTTGCTGTGCCTGTGCTTTGGAATTTAAATTGGGAGTGGTATAGAAAGCAAAAGTAAACTGGTCTGGTCTCATTTTACAAAAAACATCTACAAAATTGATAAAAAATATGCAGTAAATCATAAAATCCATTTCCATTGGAACCCCTTGCTTGAAACCCTAGTTCGCATCAATAATCCCTACAAGTGTGATGTAAGGAATGAAATAAATCTATCGAGCCCAAGAACTTAATGAATATTCACGGGTCAATCAAAGACCCATTACAAAAACATTAAATACATATGTGCGGACACAATCTGTGTTTTTTTATCATGCGGTGTAAAACGTACTACAGATAGGTATAGAGATGCCCATATAGATTCACTACTGTCATAAACAGAAAAACAAGTATTTACAACAAGCTCGCAAAACAAAAATTACAAAAAAAACACGTTTTACATATTTTCAAACGATCCAATTAGTGTGTTGTGTCCTGGTAGCTAAAACGTGTGCTCATATATATGTAGGTAGGTATGTAGATATGTACTTTGCATCTTATAGTACAAATCACCATGTGGACAGTAATGAAATTAGTGGGGAAAAAATTCAGTCCAAGACTCCAGGGCAACAACTTAGGTACACCATCACACAAACTGGGATTGAAATCAAAATATATGTAGAAAGTGACTCGCTTAAATTATTTACAGTTTACTTTTAAAGTGTGGCTTTCCTGCCTCGGGCATGACATTTGAATAGGTACTTATGAATATGGTATCTCAATTACAAACTTGAAATGTGTAAAAACTAAAAACATGTCAATTCAAACACAATATTCTGGTTCACCATCCAAGTGTAAATCTTTCAACTCACTTTCTAATAATAATAGTATTAAATTCTAAACAAGTTCTACCCTTGTCGAACTGGATGATCACAGTAGTTCTTTTGTTGTTAGCATTACTTAATCCATGACCTTTCGTAGGAACAGACAGTCATGCCGAACCCACGCAATGTCTGTCTTTTCTCCTTCTGGCTTTGGCTTTAGCTTTTTTTCTCTACTCATTCATGTATCTCACAGTTTACAACAGTAAAGATGGAGAAATGAGCTAATCTAATCCTATAATGGAATATAGGCACTAAGGAGTCAATATTTTCAGCACTCCCATCCTCAATATTCCTTCTCCTATCCTTCACACGATCCGTAGATAGCAGCGTATCCTCCCTCAAAAACTTGACAGAGTGCAAAATTATTTTAATAAGGTTGTCAGCATTCGCCCAAAGGCGATTGTACTAGAGATTGTAAAACTCGATTTCAATTTCAATCTCGAATTCGAACCAAAATTCAATCTCAATCCGTCAAATCAAACACTTGTGTAAACCGATCAAAGAAGTTATATAGGATGGAAGCGTCCATACATATGTATACACATACATGGACATGCTGACGAGTGAGTAGATACATACAACTCGATAATTACTTAAAGGTGGTGGCTACTGCAAAAATTCGACAGCCGATTACCACTACTGTACCTTTGTTGTAAGCATAAGAAGGTACTACTAACTGGTCCTAGTTCTTTCCTAGTTGTTAGATTTAAAGTTAGATAAATTATTAGAGAAAAAAAACAGGAACATTCCTAATATTTGGTGTGGTGGGAACACAAAGACCTTAAGCATTAGCACAATAATGCAATGTTGGCTTGTTGAAGACCGGCATTTATGTACCTTCTTACATTGTATTCAATTAATTTGAATTGGTCTTTTAATTTGAAATGACTAGGCTCTTGACTTGATTGACTAGACTTGACTTACCCAGCGGGCCAAGACGATAGTTGAAAGTGACAACAATCAAGTTTTGTGCGGAAGCCAGGATTTGACCAGGATACAGCCGTCCTGCATTCATATAGTACGAACCTCCATGGATAAAGAAGAAAACTGGCAGTACAGGTTTATGGGGTAAACTTGCATTTTCTGTCTGTAGGAATCAGAAGGCATAAATTATTATTGTATTCATTTGGTTTGGGGCACAGCATGAGCTGGAAACTGGAAAAGTAAAACATTATTAGTTATTAGTAGCGCTATTTTTCTCCCATTTACTTTCATTCAATTTTATTATACATAATTCAAAATTACGATGAGGTAGAATGCAAGACTATGCATATTATTACCATCAAAACTACTTTTATAGCTCCAGCATTACAAGCATGTACCTCTGCAGTTCCTCCATATAACACCATATTACAATCTCGATTCCAAACTTATGTAGGTACTTATCTAGTTTACATACTATTTTTCTCCTTACAACAATGAACGAACAGTGGATGCAATACGAAACAGACACGCAACAAATATCTACAATGCATCATTTATATGTACAGGTACATCATCTATGTACGAAAAAGATTACAAATTGGTCTTTCCTCGCCCTTTATCATATTATAATCTTTGCTTATCAATCATTACACGCTTTTTAATTACGCATATGCATCTCTCGTCTCTCGCTCATTATTATGCATCATCAAATCAATAATCACTGCACTGCACCTAATCTACATTCCACAATGAGTGGGCACTGGACACACTTTCCCACTTACCCCGCTGGCAATTTGTATATTTTAGCCATAATCACTTCGTCATCACTGATGATGAACCCCGCCAAACCAAAAGTAAATATAACGAAATATACACGAACCACAATCTCATAATCGACGAGCCATGAAAATGGGATGGATAATAAGCTATGTAAAAGGTAACGCAAATGCATGTATGTACATATAGAACAACTTTTATTAAAAGTTCAACTCGATGCATTTAAAAAGGGATCCAGTATAAACGTAGGTATTTACACACAATAATTAACCAACTTATTAAATAGCTATACAAAATGAAATACAAAAGTACGTGTTCTAAATTGTGGATGATTCTAAATAAGAATGGACAAGAAGCCGGTCTGGAAATTTTATGTTTACGTCGGTAAAAGAGTAGCAAACTGTATGACCATTGCATTTCCAATGCTGGCAATACAATAATGACATCATTATTATTATTATGTACCTATTTGTACTAAAATGACTATCATGCACATATTTTAACATCACATTAAATATGTTAGCATATAATCCGTTGAATCAGTGCCGAAAAGCAAAGTCGAAGTCTCAGAAGACTGCCACAACCACAATAATTCTAGTTTCGGTGACTCAAGCTACCCAATTCCCATCGGTGACAGAAATATCCATTTAAAGCCTGTGTGAAGAACACTAAATAACAGTTAGTGTGGAAGACACGATCATTTTCTGTCGAAACAGGTCGTAATGTGTCATTTTACAGCGACTTACAGTGTACTACAGAGCCTCCTCAGAGTCCTGATAATGAGATTCTCACTCTACATTAAATCGTCAATATATAAGTACATATGTATGTACCTACCTATGTACTCTTCTTAACACACCGGATTAGCCACTAACGAATTCTAAATGAGACTTACGATCCCTCCAACGCCTAACTAGAATAAAAATAAATACAAGATCTATTACTCATCAATAAAGTACAGCTCAGGGACTACCTATCTCAATGAGGCTGTTTAAATGTAAGTAAATGCAGCGAGCCATAAATGGTAAAGTCAAATGAATCATTCTCGTGGGCCCATGATTACTCGCACCACAGCACAAGATTGTCCGAGTCAGCACTGCAGACAGTTTACGACTTTAAATAAATGTAGGTTTAGGATCATCACTCTAATCTAGTTTACCAAACAAGTTCAAGTTAGTCATTGCAGCAGCATTTCATTAAACTGTCAATGCCCAATGCAATGCTGTAAGGTATGTACATACTACCTATTTTTCAAATTTCAGTCCCTTTTAACCGTCCCTACACACTCATAATTAATTTCTCTGTCAGCATTTATGTATGAACTATTTAAGTTCTAACTTCCTGTTAATATTTGAAGTTACTCACTATTAAGACTCAGTAATACTAATAGGACATTTAGAAATGACCTTTGAGCCATTTTCAATCAAAATTCAAATGTAAATTTTGAACTTCTACTAAATTAAGGCCCGGCCGGTCTGAATCGGAAATTACTTAGCTTTCTCACTAATCTTAAATAAGAACTTGTGCTTGGAAGGTTGATGTAACTTGGAAGGTTGCATTAGCATCTTTAAATGTGACCAACATCAACCAAACTAATATGCAGACTAATTTTACAATAATAAAATTACTATGCTTGTCTACTGCTTGTTCATGTCATGAAAGGTTATATTATTATTAAGATGTAATTTGTACTGAATGATTTGATTCTAATTCTAATTGCATAATCGGAAATTAGTTGTGTATGTATGACTCTAAATAGGATTAAAAGGATTTGTTGTCAAAGTAGTCACGTACGCTTCTGTCAGGATGTAATTAGTTTATTAATTACAGCATAACATATTTATGTACCTACTTTGTGATGTGATGTTGCGACTGACATGATATAGTTTATGTAATTGGATGCTGCAATACAATCTTTCCCTTTATTAGACACACACATCTACATCCTACATCCCAGTGCAGTGGTAGAATAATTCGTAATCTGACTAAACCAAATCTTTAGGGGTTACTGCCTATGTGTGACCACTACTGTCATGTGAGAAATCCAAGGTGGTCACACATAGGGAGATGGTCATATATATAGGCAGTCACCCCAACTTACAAGGCAATTAAAATTGAAAATGTTTAATTATGCCTCTAACATTTAATTAGTTTTCCATATTCCAGATTAACTCCAAGCAACTCTGAACACTCTGAAGCTCATTTCTAGTCTAAATTTTTTTCATAATAATATATATAATAATTATTAATTATACTTGTAAAACATTATCTACTTGACCTCAAATACCCCAACCTTGCTCTCTAGTCTGTAACACTTTCATTCTCAGGAAATTGTTTATTGATTCATCATTAATAATAATTAATACCAATTTAATTCTATTACATACATTCTAATCGAAAATCAAATAATTCGGTCTGCTTCTATACGTTCCATTTGAGACTAACTAAATTTCTAGTTTCTGATTCAGACTTTCAAGTCAATCTTAGCAACTCATTATGAACCGTATCGACTGGGCACGCGAGGTTTTAAAGCAGAATCTGAATCCAAATTAATAATTAAGAATGTGAACCTTTGAGTGTATGTACCTAGGTATGCCCTAATTACGGAGCTGCCACACAGATTTGCTTAATGTAAAATGAACTAAACAAAAATTCAGACTCTGCAGTGTGCTATATAAACATGTAAATAGCTTACAATTCAGTAATAATTAATTGTGCTCAATCGTTACATTTCAACAGGCACAACCGAATCACCTACATTAATACAATAATTGCTTCAGTTAACATTCAGCACTCCGTAACATGAATCTAGGGTGGAAATCTACAGAAAAACCGTCACGGCAAAGGCTGTAATAACAGACAGCCGTAGTGATGCCACTTGTGTTCCTGTTTTACCAGCATCACTGTATCTATAGGAGAGTAGAAGAAACCGACAGGATGAGTTTACGGTGACAGAATCTATCTGCACCTGTCCCTGGCTTTGGATCTACAACCTGAGTATCTACTACTACTACATGGCGCGTTGAAATGTCCCATCTCATCTTCAGACCACTACTAGAATTCAAGAGATGCCTTTCATTTACCTCCCCATATAGGAAGACCCGGCATGACAACGGCAACGACCACGGACAAGACGTAAGTCAGTTCGAAATTGTATGTACATGTACACTATATATGTATGTATCCTGTAAATCAGTATACACTGTAAACTGTAACCCGTCACCTATCCACCAATCCAAGGAATCGAAAAACCGACTTCGTACACTACAAGTACTACCATTACCATTAGCAAGTATACGTGTACATAAACTAATTAAGGAACTTTAAGCGGTAATTCATGTAACACGGAGTCATAGTAATTTGGTTTCCTACATTTCGCATTGTTGGTCCGAAAGATGCGACGGAGCGTAAACAAGTGGGTTGATTACCTACTTAAGGTACCGAAGAAACTGTCGACTGTATCTTACCTCACAATCTACATGAGCATCTGAACCTATGTACCTACGTACACTTGTGTAAGGCAGCAGGATAGCACGAAATGAGACTAAATGAAAACGAAATGAAAAAGAACGAGAGATGTGTTCGTTCTATTTACGTTTGACAAAGTGCTATACATACATACTTACCTATAGGTATATATAAACAGGCGCGTAGCGAGATAGCATCTTACCTAACTATTTTGGAATCTTTTTGCCAGCAAAAAACGATTTAACACTACACATTGCAACTTAGCAAATGTGAAAGCTCTGCTTTGTACACTTACACATGAGCCAATCTAAAAATGTGCTTGTAAATTAAAGGCTACGAAAGCCTTGTCTACAGTTCTTTTAAGACACACACACATCCATACACTAATTTCAAGTACAGCGATCCGTATAGGCAGTTTAAAGTTAGTGAGGGTAGGTAGGTTACAATAATTAGTTAAAGGTTTAAGGTTTTATGTTGTTTTTTTTAGAAGTTGTTGTATTCGTCACTTACCGAAAGAGGCACATACACATTTAAAGTAAGGCAGTCTTCGCTCATGTGGTAATTCTCTAATTTTTTTTTACGAATGATTGAACGATTTCGAGAATAAGCTATATCCCAGATTCTTTGCTCTCCAGGTTGGTAACAAATTGGACCAAATTCTGTCGCATTTAAAATATTCTCCCAGCCTTTCATCCTCACGGGTGGCTATAGTGGAGGGAACACGGAACATACAAATAAACAAACAAACAAAAGCATTTCAGTCAGTATCATCATTAAATTACTAATTCACTAAATTTACTCTCACTAGTCTCTTTCAACCACTTAGCATGAGCTCGTAAAATGTGTTCTGGAGCCACATTTTAAATTCTAAAGCTACAGTTTTAAAACACATTTCTCGGTCAGACTGTCGCTACAAACGAGACAGACCAATACAGTCCGCCCTTTTGCTGCCTCAACGACGACACGATGCTCTTCGAGAGCATAGAATACCTAGGTAGGTAGGTATGTACATATATAGAGCAATGAGACATCATGTTGCCCCTATAAGTTCAAAATACCATGCCATTTTACAAAGTTATCCACAAAGTTTGTACAGTGCGAAAGGGTGTATCTACACTTGGAAAAATGGTTGGGACTTTCTTCTAAAAAGCTAAATCATTGTACCAGTCGGCAATGTAGTGGTAAAAGAATCTCGTTCTCGTTTCCAAGTTGGGAAAAATACGGATACGGCAGATGTAACATTTTGTCCCTTTAGCACAACTAAGATGTCATGTTCATGTCATTTAATATAATTTTATCTTCTATAAAATATTATAAGAATGCGAGAAAGGAGCTCATCGTCAGTCCCATGTCCCACTCCGCTTCATTGCTATAGTAAGTACTTCATAATGCAATTGGTCTAGTTTAGGAATTATTTTGTGATCCTGCAACCAACAGTTATTACATTACATTTTCATCCTTCAGGATTTATCTTTATGAGAATGAGAATGGCCGCTCTCTCTCTCTGTCTCTCTCTCTCTCTGTCTCTCTCTTTCTGCTGCGTGTGGCTCTCTCCACTCTGCATAGTTTAGGCGGTGATGTACCTTCATAAACCTGAGTTTCTCTGTCCCCTCTCTTTCCCTTTCTATTTCCTATCCTCGTCACTTTTTAGTTTTGATCACAATTGAACTCGACTTTCTCACAACTTTAACCCGTCGAAGCTTCATAACTCTCCACATCAGACTCACTCCCCAGTCAGTTTATTATATGCCTCAGCTTCCCCAGCATGCCCAGCACCACTATAAGTTTTAATGTTGTTTGTTAGCTCGGGCTCGGACAAATCACTGTTACTCTTTCCCTTACAGGACCATTACACCATTGCTCTAGGATTGATGATAGTGCAGAGGACAGAGACCATCTGCCGTTGAAGCTGCAAGGGCTGCTATCTACAGCAAGCACTGCTCAGCCAACCACACACGCAAAATATCCCGTGTGTGTGTAGGCAACTGTAACTTAATAACTTAATCCCTATAGGCATAGGTATATGAATTGTGTCACACATTGCACTGTCGTTCTCTTATGAATTGAGTCTATACATAAATAATATGTGGAAATCATCCCACCATCACACTTGATGTCAACCAAGCATTAGTTTGCAGTTATTTTACAATTAAATAGAATAACAGACGCGGAGGACGAAGCCGACTTGATAAATTTCCCTGAGCTGAATGACACACATTTTGAAAGTTTCTCTTATTTTAAATCCAACTACTGGATGTGTGGGAAAGGGATGCAGATGCATCGAGGAGGTATGTACTGTAGTGCAGGGCTTCCAACACCTACATTAAATTTTATTTTGTGAAACTGAAAACTGAGGAGGAAGCATCGGGGATTTGACGGCATTAGTAATTGCTATACGCAGAGCTATCAGAATGCAGACAGAAGAGAGACGTAAGACACGGTTAATAGTGTGAACATTTTCGATGGATATTTCCTATTATAAACACCCATTGCTCTCCTAAGCTTACTCTTAATTCATGTGTCAAGACGAGATTAAGTTCGCCGCCGGTAGATATTTGTGGTTATTTAGTTTTTTTTTTGCAGAGCCTTACATTCTGATTTGATTTATGAAAGGGGATGTTGTTTGTTGTTTCAGTTCCCCACGCTTGATCTCATCCGTATTGCATCTCATCCCTCTCCTATCATTTTTTTGATTCTCGAAAATGCACGCACAATCCTCAATGGCCCATCTTCTGTCCTCCAATAAATCGGATGTACACATCCAAAATCTAATATTTCAGGTGTTGAAAAGAAAATGGGGATAAAATGCAACTGACGAACTGATAAATAGATTGTTCTCTCTGAGTTTTTAAGACAAACTATTACTTACTATAACACTGCACTGCACACTTATAAGGCAAGATCAACGGAAATAGAAAATTGCATTTTTACTTATATATCGTCTGTGAAGAGGCATTCTGACACAAGTCTAGCGTCCCCTTAATATCAGTTTGAGCCAAGTCCCAACAATTAAATTTATACCTTTGCTTACAAAAAGTGTCATATACAACTTTCCCTTGTTTTAAAACATAGTAAAACCGCTATTTACACTGTCTGGAAATAGTAAAAGTGCTATTTACATAGTTTGGAACGAGTAAAAGTGCTATTTACACAGTTTGGAACTAGTAAAAGTGCTACTTACACTTATTAAAAAATAGTAAAACCGATATTTACACCTTTTGGAACGAGTAAAAGTGCTATTTACATAGTTTGGAACGAGTAAAAGTGCTATTTATACAGTTTGGAACTAGTAAAAGTGCTACTTACACTTATTAAAAAATAGTAAAACCGCTATTTACACTGTTTGGAACGAGTAAAAGTGCTATTTACACAGTTTGGAACTAGTAAAAGGGCTATTTATACAGTTTGGAACTAGTAAAAGTGCTACTTCCACTTTTTCAAAAATAGTAAAACCGCTATTTACACTGTTTGGAACTAGTAAAAGTGCTATTTACTTTGCGTGAAAAAGTAACACTGCTTATCTAAGTACAATGTTTGTAAACAGTAAAACTGCTATCTACACTGTTTGAAAACAGTACTGCTATTTTAACTTTTTAAAAAGTGTGAAAAAGGGGTATTTACGCTCCCCATAAAGAACTATAAAGAGCGTTCTGTACTGCTAGGACTTGCGTCAGATGATTTTAAACGGGGACTATATAGACTTCCACTACATTACTTCTTCACCCACGACAAGTAGGAGTATGTATGGTAGTGAAACGTACAAGTATGTACACTAGAAATGAATTGGATTTTGGGTAGAGTGCTAGTGGCTGCTTAGGGTATCGTATGGTGGGCTGAGGACGAGTTATTGAAGCCCTAGCCCTAGGACCCAGTCTTTCCTCCTTCATGATCCTTTCAGTTTTCAGTTTTCCGTTTGACTCAACTTATCCGTGCTAACACTCAATACTCACATTACTGGCATTAAACCACCCAAAGCCAGCCACTTACTTGCTCTCCTATATCATCAATTCAACACTGTTAAAAGTTATTTACACCAACCTCACGTCCTTTGATGTGCAAAGAAGTAACATTTTGAATTTCTACACAAATGTTGATAGAACATCTTGCACCTTCAGCTTTATACTCTAGACTCTCTGTCTCTAGAACCCAACTAGCAACCTAAATAGCATTATAGTTTTGTAGTTTTTGATCTCCCAGCTTTTTTTGTATATGTAATGGACTAGCCATCCAAATTCTAGACAACAAACACAAAACGTCTCTACGTATAAAAACTTTTGCACTTTCATGCAGGAGATCCAAAGAAGAAAAAAAACAGAAAGAAAGAAAGGAACAAAAAAGTTGAACAAAATTCAGTTGAGAGTCCTGGGTCCATCACTATCATATTATTTACTCGGGGCTTTATTTTCATTTTCCACTATTTCACACTCACAACTCTGACAAAATATCAGTGGCTTCTTTCATAGAAATTGACAACCACTAGATTTTTACTCTCATGATGTAGTATGCATGATAGCTTTCCTATTCCCACAGCTTTCCCTACTATTTCAGTGTCTATGCAGTCAATGTCTACATCATTCCGCTCATAAAAGTAAGCAAGGCTTGGAAGTGAAGGGAAGGGGAGCCAAGCCGATAAATGCTTTATCTGAACCCTCATAAAGTTACGTTTCCTTGTGTGACGCACATCCCACAAGTCCTTTAGATCTGCAGCTTGCTGCCTATAGTAGAGATAGCTTACAGATTATGCATAGAGTGATATGCATAACCACCACACAAGCCCCCAATCTCATCTGCGTGATTTTATTTTTAAAAGTCATCTCATTATTTAAAACCTAAGTTTCGGCGTCATACAAATTCAATACGTAAAAACATAAAACTCACTTTTCCCCAAAAATCAACTCCGCTTTCAATGCATTATATCGAAACTATTTGTGTAGGTTTCCTGTACAACAGTGCAGTTAATCCGAGCTATTTATAGTAGCTACATATACAGAATATAATGTACTTGCTTCAAATCGACTAGGTATACATGAGTGGCAATAGAGGCAAACTTACCTAAATACTTTGCATTTATTTTATTTTGTCTATTGGTTTCCTAAAGTTGGATGTGGATTTGGGATGCTCAAGTTAAGTTGAGGAAACTCACTTTGGGGACTCATAAAAATTGTGTGAACCAAGTTTAGTGTGTATAGAATCAGAATCAGAATCCCTGAAACGATCCAAACTAGCAAAACAGAGCAGCCATTCTCATGAAATAGACAAAGGTCGTAATTCGTAATCGTCCCAATCCATTCATGATGATTCTTAGAGTACAGGCCAATATTTATTAGTGTAGTTTTTTTAAGAGGGAAATTATTACAGTGGCGTCTTTGTTTCTACTTGATGATCTGAATCATCTGGTTTTGAACTGAGAGTGCATTAATGGAAACGACGCTTAAATACCAATTGCACTATACCAGCTAACCAGCACCAGCAGCGTACCAGATATACACGGATAATAAAATGTAATATTTGACACTAAGGATTTATTCCGAGTACATTGATGCCGTAAAGTGTGACAGGAGGAAAATACATGAAATGGCGAATGGCCTAATTAATAAAAATGGAGAATCTTATCTGCTTGTGGAAATTGAATACTAACTATAAGATTGTGAGCTGTATGCTTCATAGAGATGGAGTACCTTCATAACTGTAGCGTAATTACTGAATTTATTATTCCTAGTAGGCCTAGTACCAATGTTCCAAATACTGCAAGAATATCCGTTTGAAAATTATAGCTTTAAGAGCTTTTCATAGCATTAGCTTCACTTTGCAGTGGCTGCACAAACGGATACTTTGCAAAAATAATATTTTTTTCTAACACCCAGAGAGATGCAATAGTAAGTAATGTACCTACAATATATATTTCTTGTTTCATTTATATAATGTATCTATAGGTATACCCACGTACCTATGTACTTTTATAGCTCATAATAATAACCAATGCGAGTGCCAGCAGCAGCGCCAGCCGCTGAATCACCACCTGGAGTACCCATAGGTATAGGTAACATGCATAAAAACTATAGATAAATAATCCACAAAGATAGCTATCGATATGTAGTTTCTATATGTAGGTATATCGGGTGTGATTCTGGTTTTGAGCCAAATGTTATTAACAGGCAGTCAGTTTGCATGCATTTTGAGGTAAATCATGACATTCTCAATTGCCTTCAGTAGTCATGTACTGTCATTTTTACCCATCTGTCTATTCAGTCAAGTATAAAATGAAGATAAGTTGTGCCGTAAGTTTTTCCCATAACAGATAATTCCCACAGCACACACATACAGGGGCATAAGGTAGGCGCATCTCCTGTACTTTTTCTCTGCATACATCATTTAGCTCATTTATTTGGAGTAGTGTGTGTGTATTGCAGTGCATTTGTGAGGTCTATCAAAATATTTGCAAAGACATTCATTCCTTCATAGAAGTTCCCTTCTCATCTCTAAATACTAATGATACTATGTATGTGTATTGCTTATATGTACACTTTATAGTGGCAATAATTCATAGATGTTTATCTATTGACTTGGCTTCCTTTGGCTTTGTCTTGTAAATTCGAGTCCAAAAAAACATTATATCTAGTAAATCGTTCAACACTTTTCGGCAAGTTCGTCTATGTTGTACAATCCAATTCCTAGTTCCTAGTGTTTTAGTGCCGAAAAGCTGTGCTTTCTCAAGACAAAGCTACCTACTCAGTACTCACTCAGTGGGACTTGATTCTGATTCCAAATTCTAAAAATACGCCCGCCCGGTTTATTACCGAACCATGTTTTTGTTTTTTTGTTCGTGGGCACTTTTTAACGGGGTAGTTCCATTCTGTAGCCTATACATATATACATGCTTCATTCCGTCTATATAAAGACAAGTTTATTGTTGGTTGGTTGTTATAAATTCCATTGAGAAAAAAAGTTTTATTCATTTTATTTCTTTTCCTCCCTTCATACACGTACAGTAAGCATACCACGCACATAAGCATATAGGGATGTGCACTGTCGATTATGTATTATGTAAAAGGTAGGTAAGTCAGTAATTAAAAAAAAAGAAGAATTATTGCCTATATCTGTAAACCTGCTGGCACCTTACAAACCGGAATCCGATTTTTAATCTGAGGAGTCTCTTGGACCGATGAGGTGATGCAGCTTCCAGTTTCCAACCAACAATAAAAATGCCGCATTGTTCTGGTTTTGGGTTTCTCTTGGTCATTACTGCCATAATAATTAACGCTCCGTACTAATTTTGACTTTTAATAAGAAAGAAAGAGGAAGGGCTGCATGAGCGTCACGTCAGTTAAATTTCAATTTCCCCACACGAAAGGAAAATCCAAATTGAAATCCTACCATATGAATGAACGTACAACTTGAAGACTAAGACTGTGCAGTATGAATCTTCTACAGCTGTAAACTGTGCGGGGTACTTACTATGTAACTGTAACCTTGTGAAGACTTGAGATTTGAAGAAAAATTCCATATGCTCGTACGGGGGAAAAAAAAATCTACCATATATAAATTTTTGTAAGGCTGTCTGGGTAAAAATACGCCAGGCGGTATGAAAAATCTCCATAAATGGGGAAAAGTGTTCTGGAATAAGAATGAATTAATGCTACGGCTACGCGGGTTCAATTTTTTTCAACGTGGATACTATACATGTGTGGTAGAGACACTTACGTATGTGCAATATCGACCTCACGTTGTGGCCAAGAGTCTTATCTCTGGCTCACGGTATCTGTCTCCTCGTTGTTGTTCTGTCTGACGCCCAATAATGCGAAAGCCAAGCCAAAAGCTCAGCACACACGAGCCCACAACAAAATATATCTTATAGTACCACATGCCACATACTATGTACCTACTAAAAGCAGGATGTATACTCTTATAAATTGGATGAGGGTTAAAAATATGTAATATTTCAGTTATCCCATCATCCCCTGAACGGCTGGTATGTAATTATTATGTAATTTTGTTTTATGCCTATTTTACTAGGCTCACTTGTCTCGGTACTGATATAATAACTCAAATGCCTATATAACCTGCCTATACACATAAGTCGTTCTATGCCCAGTCGGTGCAGTACAGGCAGCAGGCGAGTAATCTCCCTGTTGCACAGTGTAGACAAAAAAAAACTAAAAACTTACATTACGTCTCCCTTTGCCACATTCTAAATCCAAAATCCTAATCCAAATCCCGCATGGTGTCAACATGCATTCTCCCTCATTACATTTGTACTTAGAAAAAAATACAAAGCCTTCTTTGTACTTTAAAGCTGTACACCTTCCCGTCACTTGCAGCCGGTTTTAATTCAATTGCAATTTACTGCTAGCTATGCAACTGACAAGGTATACATACATATCTAGGTACCTACCTACTTTTTTTTCTCTCCAAAACTTTTATTTTTTGTTATCCTGCATTTCGAATTGTGTGCTTTGTTTACGTAATTTGACACAATACTACTGGGTCAAAATATGGTCACAAGACTTTTACAAGCTATAAATTTACTTGTGAATTGTAGCCTTGTTTTTATGGCTGCTTTAACTTTTCTTCTACTTGAATTGCATTGTTGAATTGTTGACAGACGAGGATTTTTGTCTATATTTATTTCTCCTGTTAAAAAAGTAGCATAGTATACAGCATCTTCGCAGTGCACCTAAACGCATCAAACTATTATACATAAACATAAATACGGTAAAAAATGACAGTCTGTAATTCATAGTCACTGTGTCCCACACACGTACATAAGTAGACAGGTACTTACGTCTGTATGCACGTACTTACGTAGTAGGTAGGTACATTTTATGCAGAGCACACCCTTGAATTTGAATTTCATCTCCATGATTTACGGTATGGTGGAAATGTCCTATTAGTTTATCTTAATATTTTCCGGTCGGTCTTTTTGGGAGCGCATCATTCATTAGATATCCATTCATGAATGAACAAGTAAATAAATAAAAGGTTTTTTGGCTTGGCATTCTAGTAACAATTAGCTTTGTGGTAATTGTAAAGCAGCTGTCGGAGTGTGGGTCGTTCTGGTGTCGGTAAGTGACCAAAACGGGGAACGACAGTATAAGCTAAATGAAAATCCAAAGTGACGGAAAACAAATTAACATTTAAACTACGTCGAAAATTCGAGGGCTGGAGGATTCCATGGTGCATATAACTGCACTGTATTATTTACAAGGCAAGTAGGTATATATGTATGTGCAGTCTCTCTCCCTTTAAATTATTACAAACACCCTACACTTCCCACAAATATGCTCATCTAGCTTCTCCCATCTTGACACCATGAACAATTTATTAGATTAACTTGAACTATTTATTACACATAGTTACGAAAATAGCAGTGCACAGCACTGTGGGGACTGGAACGTTATGTACCTTACATTAGGTTACATCCCTACCATGCTTAACTACTTACTTCGAAATATCTTTGTGTATCTCCAAGGCACATTTTCTCACCAGCTTTTACCATGTAGGCATAAAAGGAAGGAAAAAATTCCAGGGAAATACCTAACCTTATGCCTATATGCTTTGAGGTATAGTGTGCAGGGAGGCTTAATAGTTACCATTATAATTGTGTTTGTGATAGATTGTGATAATTATTTCGCTCACCCGAAACCTGAGTTCTTGAACTGGCGGCTCCGCATAAGGAATACCCAGGAATCCCCCAGCTAGCTCATTATTTCTACTTGGAAAAAGTCGACCTCTAATTCGGCCTTGGAGTGTTTCAACGATGAGAGACTTGGCTGGTTCCTCCTCTTCATCTTCCTGTTCCTCCTTGGCTTTCTCATCTTCCCCCGACGGATTCTCTCCGGCCCCGACGCCGCCCGCTTCAGCTGCTGGAAGTTTTAAATTTGCTTCTGGAATTATGTCACTGTCACCTTGTCTAAAAGTTTCTTCGGACTCACTAGCACTCGAATGAAAATTCCCATTATTGTTATTATAATTGTTACTACTACTACCACCACTACTACTACTACTTCCACTTCCAGCACTGGCTCCGGTTAAAGTTCCCGGAGAGCCTATCGTTGAGGTCGTTGAGGACCCAGCCACGATTTCTTCCTGACTCACACGGGCCAGCGTCAATAGAATCAGAAATAATACACTTGGAATCCTCAATTCATTCCCTCTTGCCCACGTCATCGTCATTTTAATATTAGTTATTACTATCATACCATCTTCGCCTCCAGGCTGGGTAGATCCCTTTAAAACTTATTTACATTCAAGGTAATTTTACAAACTATGATTGTACAAAGTTACAGGTCGGATACAGACAAGCAAAACACTAAAAGATGATTTCATCACCTTGTCTATAAATATTAACAATCATTTTATTTCCCATACTCAGGCGTACAGGAGTCATCGTATGTATGATATGATACCCCAAGTATCATCTTTCAACTTACAAATAAAAAAAAAATCCACCAATCTTGTCAGAGATTTCC
>JAQFZC010002416.1:0-23233 GCA_034695205.1 Dicyrtoma fusca | reverse complement strand
GACCTATACAGGGTGGTGACCTATACAGGGTGGTGACCTATACAGGGTGGTGACCTATACAGGGTGGTGACCTATACTGGGTGGTGACCTATACAGGGTGGTGACCTATACTGGGTGGTGACCTATACAAGGTGGTGACCTATGAAATCGTGTCGGATCCCTTCTGCTGCAATCCAACCTTGAATTCATTGCATATAGAAATCAGTTGTCAGTGGATTCTGTGGACTGGGGACTGTTCTTGGTATCAGAATGGAATTCCGGAAGAACATTCAAGTTGAGCTTAAACACGGAGTCAAGCGCCGCTCTGTAACCATTGTAGATGATAGGTCCCCTGGGGATGGGAGTGGTGTTAGGACGCAAGAAAGGGCGCAGGAGCCACCTGATCTGATTAGTACTCGTATGGGTCCCACTTTGGTGAGTTCTCTGGAACAGAACTACAAGGACAAGCGTCACGAGATCGTTCTAGAAACTGGCTTGATTGTCACTCCTCTAAGCGTCGTTAAGGATCTGTCCTATGCGATGGGATCCCCATTGGAAATCAAAACTTTTGAGATTCATGGGCGGATGGAAACATTCGGCCCGGGTAAAATGCTTCATAGGGTCAGTGTCACCGTAGGAGAATTTACTGGTAAGAAGTAATATTTTCTATAATTCGCTTCTTTTTTCATATGAAGTACGGAACGAACCACGAGTTCAGTCGAACAGTGGCTTTAAATTGAGATTTATAACTTTTGTAGGAGATGGAGAAACTCCACGTTATCGTTTGGCTCTTCAGCTAGCTGCTGCGGATCTTCTTGAGAAAATGAAGCAGGCTGATAGCGAAAATGAGCTTCCCGAATACGGCCTCCTTCCGGGGAGCCGAGTGAGCCCTTTTGTTTACCGAGAATTGATGGAGTTGTGTGACATGGAAGGACTGGCTTACAAGCCTATGTATGCTAGGGTGACCTCATATGAAGTTGGAAGTACTCTTAACTTTGCTTTCAAGTGTATTGTTGGACAGGCTGAAACTATTGGTACAACTTCAAACGTTTTGCCCAGATTTTACCTTTCATTTGTCAATTGTATTGGTAGTGTTGCCTCTACAACTTACTTAATTTGCACTACAACTGTAAAATTTAAACAGGCTCAAGTGACAGCATCTTTCTTGCCAAGAGGCTCGCCACAAAGAAGATGTACGAAGCCTTAACTGGAGAGACGTACCCAGATGAAGTAGTTGCCACTGGGGAAGGCTGCCTATCCGAAGAGGATTTTAAGGCCATGGATATTAACCCCGTTGCATCAGTTCGAGTAATGCAGATAGATTTATGTATACAGTATTTATTGTATTCAAAAGCATTTTTAGTTTTATCCGTGAGTCAAGTTTTAATTTGCGATTATATTTTGGAAGACTACTAAAAGGATGGAGCGGACCACTGGCTCCATGGATTCATCGGTTCTTACGACAAGCAGCCGGGAGAGCAAGGGCGAAGACTTGTATGAAGACGAATTCGGTGAAGATCAAGATACTATAGTACTGATGAGGGCACAGCTGGAAGGGATCAAGCTTGATCCTTAATTGAGGTTTTTTTTACGCTTACAGTAATTTTTATTCTGAAATACATGGTACGCAGCTGAAGAGGCTGATTTTAGCGTAATCTTTTATTTCTTCGTAATGATCTGTTAACCTGTACCAACTGATAAACAAAAGTTATAAAAATGTGCGATAAGTATTTCCGAAGGATAACGTTATCTATATCTTCGTTGTCAAATTCTTCTTGCTTCGTTAACTGACTAAATATTTTCTATAATTACACGTAAATGACTGCTGCAATGAATGAAATATTGTAATTGACTTCTAAAATATTTTTTGTTAGCATTTAAACAAACTGGTTGGTCCAGAAATCGTAATGAAATAGAAGTAATTATAACTACATACGTATTTATTATTTGTTAAATACCGCGGCTTCGTCGAAATCTAGCAGTTCCCTTGAGCTCACCAAAAACTTACAAATGTGAAAAAATGTATTATTTCACTATTGATGGTCTCGAAATGAAATACCTACTTTTATCGTTTAGTGCATTTATGCTGCTCCATACTTACAATTAGTAATACCGATTAACGATGAGTTTTCACACCAAACTGTAAAAGTAATTGTTGAGACTGAATAAAACTAGAAAATGTAATTTAAAAAACCGTTCTCTCATTTTCCTATATTTTTTTTCAATAAAATTACATCAGTAGCATCAATGCAGACTGACAAGAGTCAGATTAAAGATCCCTGGTTAGCCATCCAATAATATTTTTGGTCATAGAAAATGTAATACAGCAGATCCCTAGAGTATGGCATGCTGCATGAAACTTTACTAGTCAGTTTTCGATTGAATTAATAAGGTACTCGGGAAAACCGGAGCTGAAAATGTAATTTAGGTAATTGATAACGAATTTATTTAAGAAATTGTATGAATTTTTGTGATTGAAACAGAACAGAATCCTTGTAACTTATTGATACTTGTGTAACTGAGAAAGTGTAAAATGTTGAAATTAAGATGACTACTGAACTTCCATACTTTCCGTTGCCACCTCAGCTGGCTGTGGCTCACCGGGTGCATCTGGAGGAGGAACGTCATCGTCCCCTGTTCCGGCAGCAGGAGCCCCTTTCCCCTTCCTCTCGGCTGGATCCAACAAATTCAAGTACACATCAACGGTGTCATCATCATAGCTAGCAAATTCAAATCCTTTTCCTACGATTCCGATGCTCACGTTCTGTAAAACAAACAAAATTGGTATTAATCCTACTTTTATGTAATATTCACGCATAAAAAGAAACATGGTGTAATATGCAAGAGCATTACTTTATTTGTAAGTTCCATTTCAGCTGGAAGTGTGTCACGAAGGGCACGGAGGGCATGAGCTACCAGCTGATTCAAATCAGAAGCATCGAAGTCAGCTAAATTCTTTTCCAAGTACGTACGGGCAGATTGTGAACGAGCTCCAATTGCCATTGCTTTACAATCATAGTAATTGGCTGAAGGACACGTTTGGTAGAGATGAGGTCCCTTAGAATCATAACCGATCACTAATAGCCCAATCCCGTATGGTCGCCGATCGTACCGTTGAGTTGACATTTGCATCTTATTACCCAACATGGTGAGAAGCCGACTTACAGGAAGGGCTGTATCCTGAGCATACCGATAATTTAAACATTCCGTTCGCATGTAGCGAACTAACAAGCGAGCATCGGCGGTCAAACCTGTAAATAATAGAATTCATTAGTAAAGTTTTTACAATATTTTGAAATCGGAATATTACACATTGATTGATTGATACTGAAGTATTTTAACACGAAAAACTATTAAACTGAATTTTGTTACAAAATCTGTTTAATAGCGTTCGTCATCAATATTAGGTTGGTGGCTGTCTACTTATCAAAAACAATAGTAATAAATTATTCCACCTTCGACTAGTTAAGCTACTACAGAAGGTATTCAATACAAATTATAACATAATGCTATCTAAAAGTACCTTAAATAATATTTCCTTACACTAATAATTGAAGCACATTCATCTTTACGACTAAATAAACAAAATTAACTAACTCGTAATTTAGGAATCGCAGAGTGCGCCAAGACTGAATTACTCCAACTTTAAGTTAACACACCCACACGCTAAACTAATTTAATGAATACAAATACAAGTAAAACGAAACCATAACTGTTATTGTTCTTGCTAATCCACTTCCAGTTAAAACTAATAATCGAAATGTAGAAACTACCACAACCAAAGTAGGAACCTACCTAGACATTTTCCAGATACCTACCTACCGAGTCTAGCCTTAATATAAAATAAAAACTAATAAAAGTGTTAGATACGATTGTGTGAAAACACAAATCCCGCCCCCACCCCTCCCCCTCTTTTGCTGTATCTTGGCTAAAAGTAGGTCTAAAAGTCAGTGATTTAGCAAGAACTGTTATAATAATTGGCGGAGTTGTGTAGGTATCTCATTTTGAAATAAAATAGGTAGGTCCCTACTAACAACAACAGTTGTAAAAATAAGACACCTCCGTAAAAAGGTATTTGTACGTGTACACCAATAAACGAAATAGCAATATTTAGTTCATTTAAAAATCAGTTTGCTAAGTTTGACCAATTGTAACTACAACGACGGGAAGCGTCTTCCACAAATTATTCATACATCTCCAGTAGTGCACTTTTAGTGGTTCCTAACATAACGCTAAAGAATTTTAAACTTGAGCATTATTAAAATGAAGATGTTCGATTACTTTCATGTTTATTATAATTTTATAATGAATTCGTTATTATTTACTCAACAAAACTACTTCGAATAATATCTTACCAGAAATAGACACTCCAATATGAGCGTCTACTGGAATGACCTTCTTTTGATGGGCTGCGAGATCCGACGATGCCCTTTTCAATGCCACAATAACTGCATGAGTTTTAGACTTGACCCCGACAGTCGCTGAGCCTTGTTTCACAGCCTCCATGGCATACTCAACCTGATGAAGCCTTCCCGCCGGACTCCACACAGTCACATCACTATCATACTGATTCCGAAACTGAAAAAATATGAGACATTGAACATTATTAGAAACTCACAATTCATTTTAATACAACCATCATCACAGTACAGTACCCACATAATTAATAAGTTGCTACGTCAAACGCCCAATTTCATTTATTTTATTTACCTTTGACCTTATGCATTCAACAATGAACAACAACATTACATACATCCTAGGTTACAAAATCACTCGTTTTCCCCTTTTGAATTTTTACAAGCTACAGGTAATTGACACAATTAATTATAAATGTACAGCAATTTACTACCAAACTTACTCGTTAGCTGTATTCAATGCATTTACTACAACACCGAATAATAACAAATTATACAAACATCTATCTGCTGGTGGCTGGTTATAATTATACCTAAATCATAAATCAATGATTCATTTTTAAAATGCGTAATTATTCCGTCCGGCTAATGAGCTTCTAAACTATCTAAACCCTTAAATAAAGAAATAAATAAGCATTTAGCAAGAGTAGTAGCTTCAGGCGGACCCGGGACCGGGAACCGGTCGTCATTGACATTCAACATTTGACACTGGCACTGGCTACTGCTATACTGCTATAGATTTACAGGCTTTTGTACGTTGTAAATCGTAACACCATCAGACAGATAGACAGTCACTGACAAACCAAAATTCGACAGATAAAAAATCAAAAATTGTGACTTACCATTTTGATTACACCACAAACTTGTACAGTCAACACTGAACTGGGTAAATCTTTACTTTTAACTGCTTTTGTAAATTATTTAAATTGTTAGTTACAATTTACTAGAAAGGCCGACTGATCTTAAAATCTTTAAACACCTTCAACAGCACAATGACAGAGCAGCTCTTTCAGGTTTCCAACTTTTCCTCCGGTTTCTGCAAGGCAAACTGCAAATCATTCCCAGTTGTGTGAACCACGATGCCACACACTTTCCAAGCCGCCAAAGTTCGAATGACCAGCATAGGCTGCGGTTGTAACTGCAAAGAGCCATCCATAAATTACATATCGTCTGCTAAGGAGCAAAATGCATTTTTGTGTGAAAATGTTGTAGTGCATTATTGAACTATTTTAACCTTTTCGACGCTGTACAATATTTAGTTTTATACCTTTTTGAAAATGTTAATTTCTTGTTTTGATCGACCGACCTTCTTAAAAGGGTTAATTACTAATTTTTGAATGTTTTGAAAATGTTTTTCTAGTTTTGTACATTTTGAAAATGATGATTTCTTGTTTTGATCGACCAACCTTCTTAAAAGGGTAAATTATTAATTTTTGAATGGTTTTGAAAATGTTGTTTTCTAGTTTTGTACATTTTGAAAATGATGATTCCTAGTTTTGTACATTTTGAAAATGCTAATTTCTTGTTTTGATCGACCGACCGTCTTAAAAGGAGTAATTACTAATTTTCGAGTGTTTTTAAAATGTTGTTTTCTAGTTTTGTACATTTTGCAAATGATGATTTCTTGTTTTGATCGACCGACCTTCTTGAAAGGGTTAATTACTAATTTTTAAATGTTTTGAAAATGTTGTTTTCTAGTTTTGTAACATTTTGAAAATGATGATTTCTTGTTTTGACATTTTTAAAAGGGTTAGTTACTAGTTTTGGGTGTTTTTGAAAGCATATTTCTTTTTTTATAGCACTGTCCGTTTTGAAAATTTTAATATGTAGTAATTATATACACTGTGACTGTTTCCATGGTTTCACAGTTTCGAGTAGGTTAAGCAAGCCTCATTTTGCCTCTTTTAGCAGACATACGTACAAAGATGGGAAAGGAGAAAAGGAAATGGTGCAAGGCACGTACTAGTAGGGCATCACTATCGTGTAGAGAAGTAAGTTTAGGAAAGTGCAAATATCATAATTGCACATTTGTAAGCGTCGTTTTCAAAGTTTCACTGTCTGCGAAAGTTTTAATACTATAGTTAACGTTACGTGGAAAACATTAAAGCTGGATATGCTTTGTATTTTCTAAAACCCTTTTTTAAGCCTTCCTCCAATCCTAGCCTAGGTAGCAGAATGTCACAATATTTGAAAGGTGGCTGATTTATTCTCGTATTTCTGAATGAATGATTAATGACCGAATGAGGGTGCTGGGGAGACTGAGGAAATGAAAAATGTTTTAAATAATACTACAACAAAAGAGTAATTGCCATGATACGATAATATTTATTTCAGAGAAATTTGAAAAAGACAATGTGTACGTTCTTTAGTAGTCACTTAATTTTCCTGTAGACACATATATATATATAACATAATAATAATAATCTATGTAATACCTATGGCTGGGCGTTAATCTTCTTTTGTAGTTATTGTATACTTGTAGATTGCAGCGTAGATGTCATCGGCACTAATCGGCGGATCAGCACAGAATCACACAAGTAAAGTTTTCTATTTCGAAGTATCGACTGAATTTCACTTTTACTCTTCTGTAACATATTTTTTGTATTATAGTTGTGTTTGTAGAATAAAATCAAAATATAAGTAAACTACTAATTTCAATAAATCGTTTTACAGATAGATACTACTTACTATAGATTATTTACTCATGTAATCACATATTACGGATGACTTTTGAAATCCTGTTCCTACAAACTGGACTCCTTAATACTTTTTTCACTCGTATTTACAGTTTAACACTACTTAAAAATGTACTTTGGCACACTGTTACTGTGTACTACAGCTTAAAAGTTATTGTAAAACCTCATAAAACTGAATGACTGAATGAGAATAAAATATTGGAAATTGGTACAAGGTTTCGTATCTCTCTGTTGATTGATTGTTACCGATAACCGTAAAGCACGTCTTTTAAAAGGAGCAAATGCGATAAAAAATATTTTGTATAATAATATAATACGTACTATAAACTAAACTGGTAATAAATTGAAATATACGAAGATTTGTTTTTAAATTCTATCTAAATATTAATATAATCCTGATAGTACCTTGAATCACGTATAATAATGTAAGTGAAATTTAAGTATTTACTTAATCTGAATAATGATCTACGTGTCAAAAATTCAATTCATTAATCACGACTCGAACACATACACACTCACACGGACACACACAGACAATACAATTAATTATGTATATAAGACAGTTAGTAAATATTGTAATAATTTGTGAATGATCATATTCATTCAAATGGAATAAAGGAATTATAAACACTATAATGTTCAAATCCCAATATAACGTATAACGCATTGTATAATCGCGATTACAAGTTGATCAAAGTTGAAGCAATATTATAATCTTCATTTAAAACGTCAATTTCGGCCTATTCAATTACTAGGGGTTAGTTATCCGATGCAGACTGAGGTCGACTTCTTTGTCTTCGTCGGGCAAGTTCGGACTGAACAACCGGTCCTAAAGGCGGAGCTTTGGGACTTTGTGACATGGCTGAATAAGTCGCTTGAATTGCCATCTGAAATAAAAATATGCCCATTGAATTAAAAATTCGAAGTGCTCGAATTACAAATTTGGAGCTAGCCACTTGGACCAAAATACAAACCTTTAAATGCTGGTAGGGCTGCTCAATAGGAATGGAATGAAGAGGTAGGTTGCAACGGTTCTGAATCCAAGGGTGATTGACTACTTGAGAAGCTGTAGGCCTGCGGTTTGGATGCACATCAAGCATTTTCATTACTAAGTCTTTGGCCGCTCCCGATACGTGAGCCCAAGAGCCTGAGTCAACGTCAAGCCGGCCGGTTCCAATTCTGTTCAGTATAGCTGATGGCGTGTCTGACTGACCAGTTGCGAAAGGTGTTTTTCTACAGTTCCATTACAAACAATGCAAATCGATTAGAAAAATTGATAAAGTTTAATATTGTTTAAATATAGTTGCACCGTTAACCTCAGTAAATGTGAGTGCAAGACATGAGTATACATTCATTATTTTGCTACTAACCCGGACAGCATAGTAAACAAAAGAACTCCAAGTGACCAAATGTCACATGCAGCATCATATCCCTGCTTCTTCAGAACCTCAGGGGCTACAAAATTAGCGGTGTAGCAGGGAGTCATTAGAAGTCCATTTTCCGCTCTTAACTGTTTTGCAAAACCAAAATCACAGAGACGAAGCCCATCTGGTTTACGACTCGCGTCCGAATATACTATGTTGGCAGGCTGCAGATCACGATGAACAACCTGCATTATACAATTTATTTTTACATTAATTTAATGAAAGAAAGAAACACATGTACGTAAGTAAGTATACTCACTAGACAGCAGTGTGAGTGTGAGCCTATTCATCTTCATGCAAATCTTCCTATTGAACTTTTGCCCGATACATAATAATCATGGTAGTAATAGGCAAGTATATAGTAAGTATGTAAGTAGCTGCATAGATAGTGCTAAAATTTCACAATACCCCATTACGATGAAGATACGCCAGTGTTTCAGCAATCACAGCCATCACATCCGCAGCTTCTCGCTCGGATAATCTCTTTTGTGATAACATTTTTTCCAGTAATTCCCCGCCACGCAGCAATTCCGTCACTAAATAAACTGAGGTAGCATCCTCGTATACCTGAATCAATTAAATAATTACATGATTTTTATCTCTTTCCAAGCTCCTTAAATGCTGCACACACAAACCTGCAGTGAAAATAACTCACAAAAGCAGAGAGTAGGAAACTGTAAAAATCGAAATCCAAGGTCGTATTCAGACCCATGCATGCAAAAACCCACAAAAGCTGGATAAGTAAGATAATTCTAAAGATAGTAGTAAAGATATTTTTAGAAGGCGCTTACATTGTACAGAGTGACAACATGAGGGTGTTGAGAATGACGCAAGAGGATGTCGACTTCATCATGCCAGTCTATCTTCCCTTTTTCGATGATCTAAAACTCAAAGAAAATTAAGTAATTTTTGTTAGAATAAACCATAATCAAACAAGCTGTGGTTACATCCTTGAATTCGAAGTAGGTACTTCTATATGTGTCAGAAAGAAAAAATCGGTGACTGTCGAACTGACTAATGACTGGAACTGCTGGAAATGCAACTCCAACATACGAACGAAGGACGGGAAAGATTAATAAAAAGGTACTGAACCCACGCTACTTCTAGTAGTGCAAGTCCTAATTTCAATTCTGCAGCCCTATCCTAAGTAAACAGACTGAAAGTCAAATATGTAAGTTCCTCACTTTTACGGCATGCTCAAACTTGGATAGTTTGTGCACACAACGCCGGCATGTAGCAAAAGCACCTTTGGCAATCTCCTCCTTCATTTCGTAATCATCCAGAATGTTGCTCTTCCGGATGATCTACATAAAACGTCAATATTTTTTTTATTAGCACCAAGTTTTTGGAACTATTTTAAACCTGGTCATAAACCAAAATAATGTGAGAGAAAGAAAAGTTAAAATCAAAGTTTACCGAGCAAAATCTTTCAAGTTTCGGTTTATTCGACGAGCTATTGTCCGGAATGGATGGAAGTGGGTGTGACACTGGATTGGAGGGTTGATTTGTCGGTGCATTCATATTGTCATCCAAGAGACCGGAAGCAATAAAACTGAAGCCCCGGAATAATTCGTGGGCGTTTGCGCTAGGTGGTACTCCTGGAGAATCTATGGACATATAATAATTATATGGATTTTATTAAAGAATGAATTCGAAATAAATTAAATTTTGCTCAGGTCCTCTAATCAAGGAACAAAAGCAAAATTAACTTTGTAAACTGAATAGAAATTGAGAAACAAAATCAGTACCAAACAACACAATCGTTGATTCTTGTGTTATGGTCTTACCCCTGGGTGTTCTTGAGGTAAATTCGGTGTCAAAATAGAAAGAGTCATCTGAATTTGAAGATGATACTGGCTTAAAAGGTGGAATGACCTGCTTACTGTACAATCTTTCCCAGTCAATATTTGCAAAGAAGCAATGTGATTTTATCTCTTCAACTCCACCTGGAAAAAAGTTGAGCCATATATCACGTCATCAATTTACATTTCAAAGCAAACGAACAAACTACTGGTTCAATCCTACATTCAAATTTTGTGAATTCCTCTTCTCAACTCTGAGCTACAAAGTAAGCAAGCTAACAGCTAACCAGAACAAATTGAAAGAAATACGATCAGAAATATGAAAGGTAGACGGAATCAAATTTGACTGTTAGTCCACGTACATAACTTACATAAAGTTGAAATGCCTAATCGACATGTCAAACTAGGGAATTCGGCTCAAAAAGAGAGACAGAAACTGCTACCAGTGGAATATCGATACACCGGCTTTTCTGGGCTCTTTGGTTCTTTCACTACCCGGTTTAAAGGCAGTCCGGTGCTCCTATAACAGCCCATGGATGCTACTGAAATAGTCGACCATGATCGTTATAAGAGACCAAAAATCCTGATTTTAAAGTGTGTACTACTCAAAGCAACAAATGGATTTAAAATCAGAACCACTATAGAATGTAAAACATATATAGTTTTATCTAACTCAAAATAAAAATCAATAATGAAAGTAAGAACTAAGCTTTTCACAATGGGATTCATGATTACAATTCAGGAATTCCCTAGCTATTCGAGTCGACATACTTGTTGATAAATAATACTTGGTTCCTGGATGCTTTGTGATTTCCGCATTATTAGCGATTTCCCAAGTGCACAGCTGATTTAAGAGCTTTTAATGTCAACCTGCCTAAGCTATACCCAGAACAATTGAGATTCGACAATTATTGTGAACGCAGCGGGGTAAAAGCACCTTATTAAGTTGCAATGCCCGGCTTAAAGGATGCAGTCCTACGGGGTACACTGCATCCACGGAAAATTTTAGGCATCCGGGTTTATCGAGTTTTTCATTAAATTTGATTCCGGTACACTGCACTGGCTTATTTGACTACTTAACAAATTACAGTTAAGGGGGATTTTGTTCCGGTAAGTCGAGGTATTGTGAGATCCGGTATTTCGAGATTCGAGATGTATCTACTTACTACCACTTACTGTAACTCCCTGCATATTTAATGCATACTGTTAGTTTAAGCTAAAGTAACTACTAAAGTAGGCAGACATCACAGAAGGCAGATACACATTATGTACATATATTATAGCTCACTTTCGCCAGCACCCAATCGGTTAATGGGATTTCTTTTGAACAAGGCTCGAAGAAGCGACTGTGCTTCTGGTGACAAGAACTGTGGCATCCCAAGTTTGGCTTTTAGAATCTGTACCATCGTTTCCTTCCTGTTGCTTCCTTGGAAAGGTAATGAACCAGTGAGCATCTCATACTGCGAAAGCAAAAAACATATAGGAATGATATATAGACATAATAATACACACTGATATTGTAATAACAGTAAATATATTCTCTCACAAGCACGCGTGATATATGAGACACAAACACAAACACATTTAATCTCAAGTACATATACAATCCTTCACGCTTTGAAGTTTAGTTAGGTTAGGGTAGCCTAGTCACGTTTCAATTCAACATTCTTGGGGAACAAAGAGCACACTAGTGTAATACGATCTGCAAAACAGAGCCGCATTGCATAAGAAATTCCGAAGCTCGCAATTGATTGCACGGAATATCATTCACAACACGGCCCGTGAAGTTGCGTCTAAACATCTTCGAATGCAGGTAATATCGCAGATGAATTCCGAGCAGTTCACCCCCAAGCACTACAAATGTCAGGATTATAGTGGTGAAAGGTGAAACATATCATTTTCTGCTTTACTATTTGTAAATAATTTTTAATTATTATACCTTTATAACTAATGAACTTTTAGTTTGCTTTGGTACGTGTCATTTGCAGATCAACAGCAAACTGAAAGTTGATGAGTTATTGGTATACATACTAAAAAATTAGTTGAAAATAGTAAAACAGAAAATGAGCACAACAATCCCGACATTTTTAATGCTTGTGGGTTAAATGTCCCGCTGGGCTGCCATTTTCACTTCAATTTGTTTCAGAGACCTGGAAAAATTGAACCTGAATCTTAAAAATAAACCCTAACGCTCCCACCTTTTAACTAAAGACACCCCTGCGCACTTCACTGTTTTTAAAATCATTAAACTGTGAATACTAGTTTGTTTGCTACGCTTTATATTCAGGTGTCAAATTCAACTCAATGCACACTTATACATAAATAAAAACATTGATTTTCAGTGAACGGCACGCACAGATCGGTGCATTTATAAAAATCCATATTCCATACCAAGAAGTTGGTCGGATAGGAAGAAAATGGTTTTTGTTGATAGTTTTAATAATTTAAGAAGGAAGTAAAGCTAAGCGAAACTAAAATTGTGGAATTTAAGTCGACTTCCCCTAAGTAATAATTTATTACATTTTTATTGATCCATTTGCTGTTTTATTCCTCTTGCCAAGCTAACCTGTAGCCTAAAAAATACATCAAAAAATCTGCCATGAACCTCAGAGATGAAGTTCAATTTCAACCGAAGAAAAATTAGGATATGATCTACGACACAGTTTGAGTCGAAATAGACTAAGAATACATACATTATTCTGTTTTACATAAAATAACTCAACATGACAGTAATTCGAAAGATAGTTCCTGTGCTGCTCATTTCATTCAACGAAAATCATCTCTCTTCCAATTCAAATAAAACCCAATCCTGACATGAAAAAAAAAAGACCAAAGACCTAGACGCTAGGGAATCCAACTTAGGTACCTACCTGTGTATATTCTCATTAGATTCACTAAAGAAAGAAGAGCATAAACTTTTTCCCTTAAGATATTCGCATCTGCGTCTTTTTATGAGAGCGTATATTAAATTCTACACAACGTCTTATGCTTACGATCGACCAACTTATTTTCACAAAGTCAAAGTTACAGGAGCAGTTGTAGCAGCCATTCTTCTATCTAAGAAATCGCTCATAAATTTCTTCTTTTATCAAAAACTACAACTATGTACCAGATACCCTATACTTGAACGTACATAGTACATGTATAGGGACATAATTTCATTTTTTTCCGTTCCATTTTCTCGCACGACTATCCTCACAAATCCTATTCATTTCCATTAACTCATTTAGGTGGGACGCGTTTTCAATCTCAACTTGTGCCATGTATCCACATTCTGCTTCCACGCTAGTTTCGGTTTCCCTGGCAAAATGGGAGCCTTCGTAGCAGAAGCGCTAACGAGTGTTCCAAGGAAATTCGGTCGACCAACTATACGAAAACTGCCAAGGCAACGTAAAAAGTATGAAGAACATTAACAATGCACAAATTTCGTCGACGATACCAACGCCTGGGTACTACCCTACCCTACACAAGCAGGTACATACTGTAAAAACTTAAGAAATGGGAATCTAAAAATCCATCTACTTTTAAAATGTAACTATTTTACGTATTACGCTCCTCGCGAACGGTCCATATTAACCGAATTTTATGCCAGCACAGGCATAGTAGCACTTTAGTCTACAGAATGACGTCTAACATTTAGTTTCAAGTTGGAAGTAGATAGGAAATACGAGGGAGCCCGGACATGTGAAAGTTTTAGCTGCCTCGACGCATTTGTATTCATTTTATTGCAAGCTCTTATCTACACACACATCTTCCCTTTACACACTGTTGAATAGACTAAATAAAACTACACAGTTATACGCTTTTACCTTCCATCCTCTCTCCCTCATGTATTATCCTTTACTTTCTTTCACAGCCTGACTAGCTGACATCTTTTTTATTGAATTTACTTTCACTTTTCCCCTCCTATACATAATAATGTATTTACACCATGTTCAAACTCACTACAAGAAACTTTTATACTCCACAATGATGCTATTAGCAGAGACCAGAGTGTAGAACTCAGCGGGCAAAATGGGCTCTACTAAGTAATAGGTGTATACGAAAAACTTTCATAGGCATCTGCTTAAATACCAATACGTCTAAAAGTGTGGGACTGTTTATGTAATGTGTCTGCTGCTATACATTATTCACGGTCTGCTGAGCAAGTCTCTCTCTTGAGCTTCTCCTACTAGCAATCTTTTGTTTCCTTCTCATTCCATTGTAGTGCAAAAGATTCAACCGTTGAGCTGAGTGAGACTCAACCCATAGCCTAACCTACTTTGGTGAGATAGAGGTTAGCCAGACGAAATCAGACTTGTAGAGAGACGGTATTAGTCAAATCCGTAACTACCTACTCAAATACCCTACTCATATTCATTTATATGTCTTTTATACCAGCTGTACTAATATCCTTACAAGGTACCTGGGAAAATACTACCTCAGGAGACGGAAAAGGTCGTCAATTCTGAATAACAACTACAGCTTCTAATGCAGAACATTGAGTCAATCAGTATCCTATACAACTGGTCTTTGAAAGCATTACATATCGAATAAAAAGAAAGTGCTCTGTCTACTCATAGTTAGGGAAACAAACGAACCCAACAACCTACCCACCTACTTAGGTACATGAATACTAGTGGCGTACTGGTTCTGGTTACGGGTATCTACATACCCACGTCATGTTCACACGTCTATCAACACTCCTATCACAACAATCTAAGACTTTACTGCCTTCATAAAATATACACCAGGAAAAGGCTTCTGGGAGTCAGAAGACTAAATACAAAAATTCTTTTGTGATTTGAACTGGGAATACCGACTACACCAAGTTAATTTATCCATCTGCTAAACTGCGCACTATCTTCACTCAAGTCATTTTCTGTATACTGACTTATTTCTCCATCGAAAGTGTGTCTCGCTTGTAAACTGTAAACAACTGTAGTCAGTTTTGTTAATAAAACAAACAGTAATTTCATCGCACTATACAACTCCATAAATGAAATGAATGACAATGAACAACTTACCATGAGAACACCAAAGGACCACCAATCCGCCACGTAAGAATGTCCTTTCCTATTGACTACTTCAGGTGCCATGTACTCCACTGTCCCGCAGAAAGAGTACGCTTTCTCATCATCTAGAGGCTGTTTACTTAGTCCAAAATCCGTCAAGGAAATATGACCATCCGTATCCAGTAGAATGCTATAAACGCAAAAGCACACAAGGTCACACACACATCATCATTAACCGTAAAACTTGAGTAATTTTAACTTCAAAATCAAAACAAGTTGCGCATTACTAAAGGAGAAACGAAATGTATTACAGTATTTTGCATTCTGGAATACGAAAACAGGAAATACGAAGGCAGGCACGGTTACAGGCGTAAAGTTAGATAAAGTGAAAGTAGCATATAATTACTGCATAAAAAAATACCCCCCCCCCCTACATTCTAGAGTTTTGAGCTACCGATTTTTTAGGTTTGAATCTTATCCAGCGACTTGTTTGACCTCTGCGCTCTGGAGTCTAGAGATCAACTTGGGTAGCTTAAAAACTTTTCGTGTCCTGTGTCACTGAAAGGGGAACTTATTTATTGTGCTACGCCTTGGGCCCAAACTCTAGAATGTAAGGGGGGCGGGGCGCTTATAATTATGAGACGGAGTGAAGGTTTTATTATGTATACCTATTTAGTCAGTGACTGAGAATCGACTATAAGTAAATTGGTTGGGGGCATATATCCTCAATGTATAGCGTTAAAAACAAAGAGACAAAGAAATCTACGACGTCAACCCGATGAATTTTGCATAACCTCATTTCATATTTCAATTATACGTCCTTCACTGATCTGGAATGTGAGTAGCTACGTCAAAGCAAGGAGCACGAAGTAAAACAATCCCCATTCTTTTTACCTTTTTGATTTCACCAACTAGAATTTATAGTTCTAGTCAACAGCCGAATCACCTGTCACCAGACAGGAGAAATGAAGAAGGCGAAGGCAAAAGCCATTAAAACTATTCTTGGGTGAAACTTTTATAAGCAAGGATCGTACATACATAGGTATATACATATATACCAGGGGCGTACGGCATTACAACCATGTTTATACTACAATACACCAGATGTTACATACAGTAATATCCTATGGAACAAAAATCACCGTTTATTGCGGTGCAAAGTGCTTATGTTTACGTTGCCACGCTTGTAAGGAAAAAAAGAAGACAAATATATGGGAGTAGGGACCTACATAGATTCTACAGATACGTAGGTACATAGGGATGGAATGCAATCTTTCGCAAGTTGTATGTAACATACAAAATTCTGAGTACAGCAGTAGTAGAGGCACGAACGAATTCAACTGCAGCAGCACACCTGTCATCCCTCCCTATAGTTTCAGGTACGAGAGAAAGGAACAGCGGTAAACAACAGGTGTGTACTTTCTCCTTCAATTCTCTCCACTACAGACGGCAGTTACACATATATTATTATGTAGGTACTTCCTTTGCACTTCCTTGTGAAAGTTCCCCCTGCAAACTGCCAACGTCGAATGGAAAAATCCAATATCCCATATTTTGTTTCTCCAAAACCAAGTCTGGTGTCTGTCTTTTGGCCCCATTATTATATCAACCTGACTTGTTTCACCTCGAGCAATACAAAGTCTGCCTTCTTAGTATAAACATTCTCCCCAGGTCTCCCTTTCTTCTTCCTACTACTGTATGTATGTACCTGAGTTGAATTGCAATAAAAATAATTCATGTTTGCATTTAATCACACAACTCGCTCGACTTCTACTTTAACCAGGTACCTTACTTGAAACTGAAACTGAAACACTCAAAAACGGTCCCACAATATGAGTTCCATCTAAGCAGCAGCAGAACAGGACAGGAAATTGTTGAATAAAGTAGAAGCCCAAAGCCCAAGAAAGGAAAGAATGCCACGGTACTCAGTATAACATTAAGAACTTAAAAGTTACGGAACTCTTACTTTTCCGGTTTTAAATCTCTGTATATTATCCCGATGCTATGGAGATGATCTAGAGCCAGCGCCAGCTCGGCAAGGTAAAATTTGACGTCTTCCTCCGTGAACATTATCTGGATTTAGAAGAAAAAAAAAGCAATAAAGATAAAATTATTATTTCTATCACTATTATAAGAGCATTTTTAGTACAATACATAGGTACACATTTATACATCGGCTTCTCCCACCCCTTTCTTTAGCATATCTCCCTATAAAGTACGATTTTGTATACCTACGTGTAGACTGTAGACCCGTGCATTAATCTTGAGTTGAAACGTAGATGATAAAAACTTATTTTATTGTCACACACTCCCCTAGATCACCAAAAAGGTACCTTGGCGGCGGCTAACACTCAACAACGTAAACCACGGCAGAATTCCTCCAAGTAACTTATTGATTTATTAGATACCAAAATAGAAATTCAATAAGAACAATGCATTCAATTTCAAACTACTTTACGCGTAAGAGGAAAAGCACTTGGAAATGGACTAAAACGCCTACGTTTTTGCTTACGTTTCGAGATCGACACTTCTGCCATTTCTCAATAGAACCCAAAAATACCTGACAGATTCCTACGTGACTTCAAAACCTCGAAATAAAACCACTCATAGAGTGGATTCATTCAAGTCAAATTCTCCGCAATCGGCAAATGTGTATTCGACACACTTGGTAATACATACACAAGTTGTAGGTACCTACATATGGGCAACGCTGAGAGTTGAGAGAGAATTTTAAATTTTCCTTAATAAGCAATTCTAAAATTTCATCCGAAATACGATACAGATACAATTACTGATATACCTTTCCTTATTTCCTTAAAGCCCCCAAAATAATTAAAATTAAATACGCGTTCTATATTTCACTTTGACTCAATACTGCATCCACTACTAAAGTCCTCACACAGAGAACTATGCTGACATGGACTAGGTACACACACACACATATAGGTACCTCGTTAGAGCTTCTTCAAAGCTCAAGTTCTAGATGATTCAGCAGATTGCTATAAATGTGGAAATTCCCAAAAAACCACTGCCATCAAGGATGTTTTTCGACTAGAAATTCTAGTGTAGATATAGCTCCTCAAGAACATCAACACATTACATAACAAGGACACTAAATGTTACCCGTGCCCCTGTGATCACGATTCACGATAACTATTAGTACGTCCTTGTACGACTCACAAATGAAAGCGTTACATCTCTAGTAGAAGACAGCCCCTTAAATCTCAAATCACAAAATCAAATAGAAGTAGTAGTTGGCTAAATCATGGAATTATGTAGGTACGTGTCATACAGGCCTTCTGAAAGATTATAAGTAACAGCATAATATGAAAAGACGGTACTGATGATGGTGTCTGTCTTGTGTGTACGATCGATGCACATCAACCTAGATGCTCCACATTACGCAATAATACATTTTATACTCTCAGCACTTGTACAACGCCGCCGTCAACCGTTCGCAGACAGAAATAGCATCCCAACAGGATCAAGTTCGAATGTGAGAAATGAAATGAAGATCTGAAACATGACAAAAAAGGGAAAAGCTGATCCAGGTGAGTAGTGAGATCAAAATTGGGGAATTGGAGACAAATCATTACAAGGTTTAAAGAATGTAACCCCAATTTCAGATCACGACAGCTCCGAAATGCTACGGAGGTATTAGAGTACGAATCCTACTCAAAACTGTGTAGGATTCGTTCTACCTTTTTTTTCTTCTATCAAGTCTTGTCAATGATCACACGGCCTACTGATTTACTTGACACCGGGAGGGAAATTCTGACAAGGATTCAAGATTACGCATCACGTAAAGAGTCTCAAATTCACATTTATCCGAGCCTTGACAATATTCCAAGGATTTTCCTTCCAACAAGGAACGAGTACAACAATAATGTAGGTACTGACATTGAATCCAGATCGATCCTCCGCTACTGCCTCTCTAAGGCTTCAGATTTTTGTGGTGGTTGGGAGACTGAAAATTGGAATTCTCTATTTAAAGTACAAGCCTAGAAAAAAGTAGGGTAGGAATTTTCCTTCCTTCCTTCCTTATATACACAAAATATGCATTTCGCTAATAGAAATACCAAATGCCTCGCATCTCAAATAAAAAACCCACCCGGCGACAGCGACAAATACAGTCAATAGTAGCAGCAAGACCAAAAGAGACAAGGAGCGGCAGTGTTCCCATTTCACAGAAGATTTTATTGCGTTTACTCCACGCGTTCAGCTACCTACTTCAACAGCAGACTTCCCTAGAAGCCATGTATAAAATAAAGTCAACTTCAAACTTCCACCTTTCAGTGTCTAACGCTATCGGCTTTAATAGTTTTCTCCTCTCTCTCTCTCCGATCTTGCGGTCCGTCAGCTAGAGCAAAGCCAGGCGCCAGATTTTATACAGTAAAAATCTATATAGGAAGTGTGGTAGTTAGTATAGTAAGTATAGCGGTCGATACAGAAGCTTAAGTCACAGCATTACACTTAATATATACCTAGGCTCCGCTTATGTTCCTAAAGCTCCCCTCCTACGCGACCGTACATCTGAGTTCTAATACCATTTCAAATGATAGACCATTTATAACTAAACCGCAAGAGGGAAAAGACATAATCCTCCATTTCTACAGCCTTTCTTTTTTTTAATTTAACAATACGCCAACTTTTTCGCTCTGCCAGCAACCAGCAACCAGCAACACGTACACACAGGCAGGAAGTAGTTTCGAGGCTACCTAAAAGAGTATCTCTGTGTAGGTCCTTCTTTTCGTCAGAGATTTCAATAGCCTAATCATAGTATTGCTTTTGCACAATGCCACATCTCTGTTATGCTATGACCATCACCATTATGCTACCCGAAGATTAGAATTACATATTAGTGGTACCATTATAGACGTTACTCCCGATCCTGTAAAAATACTTCATGTTTTTAGGGCTTCCACAATTTATGTATAAATTTTCTGGGAGGATTTAGTAATGAATGTAGAAGAATCAACTTTGAAAGGAAAATAGAAGCATAATATATTTTATACTGTCTGTAAAAACATGAGGAGAGAGAGAGAGATATGCAGATCTGTACAATGAGTATAGTAAGGGAACTAAAATACAAAGTGCTACAAGACGGAGGGATTGGCAAAGAAAAGACACTTTGCTAAATGGTAATGGTGTTGTGAACAGTCTTTTCCAATCCTCTATTTGTACAGAGCTTTCCTCAACATAATCTTATATAATGAGATGAGATTTGTTTCCACAATTTTGTATTTCTAGAGCTTTAAAATTAATCTCATAGAAGAGACGTCGAGGAAGAAAGTAACTTTATAACACTATGGCTACTACTGACTACTACCCTGCCCTGACACTACTGCAAATTAAGTTTCATTTCTTCGGGATGTTCTCTCACATTCAGTGGCGCATAAAACTGGTAAATAACTACTTAGGGTGTTGTAGATAAGAGGGAAACAGTCTTAAATTCCTCACTCTCTCTCTCTCTCTCTTTCCAACTCCTAGTAGGCCTTAACTTCAAAAGTTGTCACATGATGTTCCAACAATCTACCCAAATCTGTCTACCATGTGAAAATGAAAATAGTTGAAGGGGTTCCGAGACTGAAAATGTATGTATGTACACCTAAAGTGCTTTTAGTTGAAGAACATGATGATGAACTCTCCCAAGTTAGTCGTCTCCCGCTAGCAAGCAAGAAAGCTAACTGGATCAGAGTAACGTGATAAAAGTCTAATTAAGTGTCTTTTTGCAAAGAGGGGGAAGAGCATACATAGTTCCTCTGTTTGCATTCTCGTGTTTTACAGACATTCTACGAACAGAGAGAGATACTCTAGGACTGTGCAGTCAAACGATTTGGTGATTACATGAGAACATACAGGTGTGGCTTCAAAGACGCATCCAACTAGTACGTCACAGTATAGGTTGATGTACTCTCAACTGTAACTGTAATGGTTATGTCCAGTCTCCTTGAAACTCACATTTTGAAAGCCCCGGGACATTTTTCCTAAGCAACAAATACCCACTAAATGAGACACTCTGACAGCCAACCTCCAACATTGCATTTAATTTAATTATTATTGTAATTTACTATCTCTCTTTGACTGGCAGACCGAGCAAATCGTAAAATATACGCTGTAAATTCAGTAATTCCATCTAGACATTAGTAAATCCCATCAGCAGCCCCTTGTATGTACCAGGCAGGGTACCTACCTACATCCGCTAACCCACCTAGGTATTAAATTCTAAAATCTATACTACGGTAAATTACAAAATATACAAAATTGATTACAAAATTGTAAAATCTAGTCACACGGGAAGGACACGTGACCTGGGACCCTTCCATTGCCGTGTGTTGTAGGTATTTGTATTTAAAGAACATACCTACCTAGTTATGTAGTATTACGTGCCGGAAGCGAAAGGCTGGACAGAGTTTCAAAATCCACTCGAAAACTCCAACAAAAACCACCTCACCAACCAGCTAAAACCCATCTTTAGATTGAAGTTGACATTTAGATAAATATTAACCGCCCTTCACTTATACTAGCAAACGACAGTATGAAACCATGGCTACAAAACCACAACGGAAAGTCCCTACGAGCGGCGTAAAAGGTACCTACAGAAACGTCAACACATCCTGCTCTATAGGCGGCTCCGGCTACGGCTACTTGATGACAATAATACGGAGTACTTGCCGCAGTACGACGATGAAAAGAAGGTCAGGTGGCAGACTCAGCTATTTACACTGTAACTCTCTCTCATCGTGACTTTCAAAAATTTTCCATTACAGTAATCGTTAAACCGGAGAAATCTCATGTCCGTTATCGATTTAGTATCTATTACGTAACCGGAACCCACTAGTTTAGGTGGATTCTAGTAGCTAGTAGCAGGAGTAGGAGCACGCCGTGATAAATATTATGTATAAGATTACATAAGATACACATATAGTCTACGATGTACGAGAGAATCGCTGACCTCTTTAGCAAGTCTTGTGAATAAATCCCCGCCTCGTAGGAAATCCAGAATCAAGTAGAGTTTGCCCTCAGTCTGGAAGGCGTAGTGGAGCTTCACAATGAACGGATGTTGCACTTCAGTCAGTATATTTCTCTCCATTTTCGTTCTTACTCGATCTCGAACTGTAAACAACATAACATTGACATTGAGTTAAGAGTCTCAACTGAAAATTAAAGCAATTACGTAAGAGGGGGAAATCAAGTGGTACTTCACGAAGCTCTTGTAAATTGTTTCTCTGTTATGGAGATGTGAAACAAATCACCACAATCACAAAATCAATGATCTATGAAACGATTTTTGATGTACCTAATTTTGGGGACCAATTTACACATCTCCATCACAAAAACAAGTGAAAATGTGAAAGGCCACTTTTAGGTTCCCCAAAAATTCGTGAGCCCTTTTAGTAAAGTAGTAGTTTAATTTTGTATGAAGATCCCGTTAAATAATTTTCTGTTCATGCCATCATCCTGCTCTTTACATAATTATCTACTGAATGCATGCTATAAATATGCCTAGGTACGCATAGTATATGAAGAAGGTCTTTCCATGTCACTTGGAAATGAAACTGTTTACTAAACATCCCACGTCAGAGAAAAGTTTTCATTTACGGAACGTCGAACCTGCAGTTGTCAGAGAAAGGGCGTTTTGTTTCCATGCGATGCAAGTGGGTCTCATTCCATTTCCCGCTGCAGCCTACATACTCTGTGGTAATGAGAAAGCTTGGGCCATTTCAGTTAATATATACATGAGCTCATACATATACCTACCCACTACCCACCCAAGTTACTTTCCTTTTACCCCAGAGTTAAGGTGAATAGGTGCCTGGGTTGATGAAAAATACCAACAAGTACTGTGTGGTTATTCCACCTCCTAGGAGGCCTGTTTTTCACCTTTACAACTGACAAGGCAGATCGAGCGTGGTAGCTGCC
>JAQFZC010002415.1:0-23244 GCA_034695205.1 Dicyrtoma fusca | reverse complement strand
CAAATTGAAAATGAGTAGTGAGGCAGTTAAATCGAATGATATTCCGAAATCTGATTGGCTTATTGCCCATTTGCATAAATTAATTTGCAATATTTGCATCAATTTGTTAAGCAGTTAGAATACCACAGTTGAGGATTAGATCTACACAGAGTTGCTGGGTCCATTTAATACAGCGAGAAATCTTATTTTATTTTATAAGAAACTCCTGTGACCTGATTCCACGGCGCCAGGGCCTAAACCCCTTATAGTCTGTGACATATAAATATCCATTCCGATTTTACATTCGGCTTTGGCTTTGACTCGACTTGGCATTTGGTTGAGCTCTGTGTTATTACTGTTGCTTTTGTTTTGTGCGACTTTACCTTCCTTACAACTCTGCGTGGTTGCACTGAAGTTGACTCGGCTCCATGTTATCTTTGAAGAATGACGTTTTGTCGGTGTTTCCACAGTACAAACTTGTCAAGTCAAAGTCGCATTCAAACGGAAGATGAGGTAGTTTGGCTTGTTCATTATATTTTAGAAAAACAGAGATAATGGAAGCACAGGTAGGATAAACCGTATTTCAGTTCGTCACACAAAGCAACACAATAATTCCCTATATATTCCGCTACCGATTCAGAAGTGAACTTTAACAGCAAAATGGATTCATGAGCGATGGATATGGATACGGATCCATAGGCAAGGACAAAGACAATAGTTATGATGTAGTAATAGGGGGGATAAAGAGCATAGCGGAGACGGAGAAAGGTATCTGGAGATGGTGTAGATGGGAAAGACTGTGTAGATTACAGTGAGGGCAAAGTCAAATTGAATGAGATAGGAGCCGACGGAGAGAAGTTGACGGTCTGAGCTAAGAGAATAGCGATGACAAGAGACAAGTTGGCTGACTATTCGACACAAACATCACATCATACAGGTAATAATGGAAGCTCTTGGTTTGACGTTAAACTTCTATCGTCATCATTCTCTCCTTTCGTCCTTCTGTTCTCCCACGTTCTTGCGTTGCGTTGGCATTATAGACTTTGACTTGGCTGGCCTGTCTGGTGATGACAAACTCGGAGATTCGTATTAGCTTCAAAACTGGCACAAAATTTAAAACATATTTCCGCATTACATGTGTACATTACATAGGTAGGTACGTACGCGTATCTTTGTTTGTTTGGAGACATGTCCTAGTACATACATATACCCATAATAATGGTCCCAACTAACTGGTTACATCTCCTGGTTTAATTATACAGTGAATTTACTCTGTTTCCTATATTTCAATACGTAGAAATGAACCACTGGCACTGTACGTATGACAAACAAGCAAGTTTTTACTTATAAATTTTGTTTTGAAGTGTCAGTGTCATTTGGTTTGAAAGACTCCATGACTCAAATCCCTTTGAACTTGATATGCTATTATGATATGTTATTGTAGAACAAACTTTTAGCTGATTCAAATGTAATTATGTCGTATCATTCTAGAAAACATATTATTCTGAAGTTCAAAGTATTTACTATATAGATATATTTCACGGAATATGTTTTGATGATCTCTGTCCTTTTCACTACATTACAATTAGAGAATAGTTTTGTTTGAAGTTTTTGTTTAGATTTTTAAAAAGTACGCTTTGTCCAAACAAGAAAAAATATAGGCAGTCATTTCGTTTGGTCTCTACTTTGATTTTGGTCTCTACCTAATGTTTAATAGTGGCGCCGTACTCGCAACTTTTCAATTGAAAGAGAGCTGATGTTTACGACAATAATATGGTTCCTTTAAACTTTTGGTGAAAATCAGGGAATTGCCTAAAATACAAAGAAAATACGCTCACATTTTTCACCTTTGTTAATATGGAATATAATTTGAGATGGAGATAGTGTTCAAATAATAATCGTCCCATCCTTCATTTACATCATTACTTGAAGGATATCGTGTCATTTGATGCAGACGAATAGGCAGGCCGGCACAAGTATCTGAGTACACTACTACATACTCAGTCAGTCGTCAGGCTTGTTCCCAGTCCTTCAAAGAGTGGTGCAGGAGTGAAAGAAAAATACTTGTAGACCTTTATATGTACTTGTATGTGCTGACATTAGTCGTGAATGAAAGTACAGATATATGATAGCATTTGTTGAGACATGTAAGCTATCAACGAGTATTTATAACCAATGTTTGTGCTTTTTTTTCCTACAGGGAAGCAATAAAGGGAAAAGTGCCCTTTTACCCGATCCACCAGCCCCTGCCGTTTTCCAACAGTTACAAAGCTTGGCCAAACAAAATCCTGTCTGTAAGTTTGACAACCTTTATTTTTTTCTTATTCGTCTCGTTCGGCTACTTTGTCTGTTATATGCTGTATGTGATTGTGAACTTTGCAGATTTTTCTAGGAACGAACTCTTACTTTGCATTATTACGCGCTGTGAAGCATATTTGTGTATGTGTGTGTTGCATAGTAGTGTAAGAACATTTTCAAAATTTGATTATTTTCTCTTTCCCTCACCTTTCTGCTTATTCAATCAAAATACGTCTCACTATTTACTTTTTTTTTACATACATCATCCTATCTGCAGTACGTGTATACATATTTTTTCCCCCGGTCTCAAACTGAATGAAAATCTGGAGCCTAAAAGCTGAGCTGAGCCTCAAGAAATCTTGTTTTTACTCTCTTTTTATTCGTTGTACGTATGTACCTACATGCTTGTGTCTGTGTGCATTATTCGCTCGTCCAAGTCCTAAGGAAAAGACGACGAAGAGGAGAAGAAAAAAACTAGTTTTGAGTTTTCACGGATTCACAGCTGTTCTGTACACTCAAGAGTCACTAGATTTTCTTTTTTTCCACGCCTGGCTACGACTGGTCTAGTTCTGGTTCTGGTGGAACTGGAACTTTTAGTAGACGTAACAATGTTACTCTGTTTTTTTTGTAAAAGAGTGCATAGTGGCAGTGGCAGAGCCATTGCCAAACAAACAATGTATCAGTATTGACTTACTGAACTGTATTTCTCTCGTTAAATGACTTGAAGCTATTTTACATGGCTTCGGCTTCTGCCCTCTCCTGTTCTGTCATGTCCTGTACTGACGGCGACATCGACAAATGGGGAAATTTTGTACATTGGAGGACGAAGAACGTAATGTATGTGGAAGGAGATGTATTTAAAAGAAGTTCTGGATGGTCTGGTCTGGGTCTGAGTGGCTCTGCAATTTCCTATTGTTGTTGGCTAGAAAGTCGGGAGAGTAAAAGTACTCGATAGTCCACCCAGCACTACTCTTTACATGGTAGATTATGTGAATGTGTGACTGTGTGTCTGTCTGTCTGACTGTAGACAGATGGAGATGGAGGATCGCTAGTTGATCATGAAGTTTGTAGGGAACATAGGCCTGGCCAGAGCCAAGTGTAAGAGTAGGAAAGACCCAGAAGAAGAGAACGAGAAGCAGAAGCTCAGATGGTTGAGGATTTGAAGAGAGTGAGCGAGAAAAGAGGAGAAAGATAAAATCCTCAAGTTTAGACTAACTTGCCTCTCAGTTGGTATTTCTGTTCCATGTTATCGTGAAGTGCTTGTAGGATTAGTCCAAGTAAAAATATTGACCCCCGAACTAAACCTGATACAATAGCTATGTATGTTCACGGGAGAGAGACCGTTCTTGTTGTAATAGTGTGTATCTGATGTGTGTGTGTGTATGTTTGTCTGTCTGTGTGTGCTTGCAAATGTGAGAGAGCGGGTTAAAATTTGTTCGGCGTGAGTCTAACATAGAGAGAACAAAACCAAGAGAGTCGTAAAAATGAAGTTAGCTAACATTCATCCAGTTGGTGCTACTTGAACAGTTACAACGGACACGAGTGCTGTCTACTGTTAAGATCGCCCAGGAAAAGTATCTGAGAGAGAGAGAGAGCAGGAGATGCTTACATACGGAAGGCAGACTCTTTTTATTTTGCAGACCATTCGCCATTCGGTGATCTAACAGTTGTGGATGTACACGTACATGGGCATCCACGCTTCTGAGGTATAAATGTTCAAGTGGTGTGTTTAAAAGACCTCCTTCCCCATCACCAGAGCTAGAGATGCAGTAGAACTACCTTGGTCCATGTCTCTGTACATATGTTTGGACTTACTCTTCTAGACTCGTGCATGCACATCGTGTATGTGGTCTGGTCTGGTATTCACCTTGTAAGATGGATTGGAGTTGGTAGTTGTGCAGAGATACGGCCTCGTCCACTCTTCAACCTTCTGTAACAGTCGAATGTTTTTTTCTGTCTTTGTTCTTGAGTTTAGTCTTGAGTCTGGAGTCAAAACAATTGATTCCGTCCGGATTCACGATTCCATTTATTTTGCTATTTTGTTTCTTCTTAAGATGCATTCCACTTCCCTCTTTTTTTCCCCTTCCTTCATTTTCTCTTTGCTTGAGCAACCTTTCAAGTACATGAAAGCACTTGCCCAATCTGAGACAATATATAAATGGATGGACGTTACATGTATATATGTGTAGTATGTTTATTTACCGTTACCACTTTTTTTTGGTAAAGAGAAAGGTTTGAAAAGAAGGACCCATCCTCCTATTTGTTTTGATGGATGGATGCGGCTACTTACTCTGACTCTGATTCTATGAGCAGTCAAGAACCATCTGAGAGGAGAGTTAAATACAAACTTGTGTAGGCTCAACTTGTGTAGTAGTACTTTGCACACTCCTGTATGTACTACAACACCCATATGAGAGGAAGACAGGCTGTTACAGGCCCATCAGATAGGCCAGGGCAGACCCTGAGAAAATGAAAGGCAGTCCCGCGTGTCCGAATGAATTCAATGAAGAGCCTAACTAAGAGAAGAAAAAACTTGGTCTTTTGTCTTGTTTTCTTCCTCCCATTTAGTTCCTTCTAATCCAAACCAAACTTCCAACCTCATTCCTTTTTTTCCCCTTTTTCCTGGTGTCTTTCCCGAGTTGAACTCTCATATTTGGAATGCTTTTATGAAACCACGTGTGTGTAGGCAGGGAAGGTATCCACCTATATACTTCAGCTCCCCATCTGTATACATTGAATAGGAAATGAAGTCCTTTCCCTTTAGTCCTCCCTCCGTCCAGTTGAGTTCGACTAGCAGTACTTTTAGCTCCTTTTAAGTAGAATCGTGAAGTTGGATTTCATGCGGTTATTTTCTATTTATGTATTATGTTGGCAATAATTTTTGCAAACTGTGTGCTCTCTCTGTTGAACTCATTGGGATGCGATTGGTTCAGTTTATAGCTCAGAGAGTTAATGTTTTTTTTTTGTGCTGCTGTATTGTGTATAAGTTTGCTCAGAGTTCTAGAGTTGTAGGCCTGGTTCTGGTGGCTGACTCTCTGGGTTCTCTTGGGTTTCCATTAGGAGGGTTGATTGTCTAATATTATTGTTTCAAATTGTTATTACTGCAGATTATTGGTTACAAGTTTTCGTTCCAGAGATCCTTGGAGCGGCCCAGAGATAAATTTTTATCATTTCATGAACAAGTTGGTGATATGCAAGGCAGAAGAGTCTGCATAGTTTAGTTGAGAATGTTCATGGTAATTGCAGTGGCAGTGCAATACGTTCTCATTTCATTTTTATAGCATTTAAATTTGCTACTGGCCGAACTATGTCGGAGAGGAGCTTGGAAATGGATGCTGAAAACCCAAGAGCTAAAAGCTAAAACTAGGACATTTCAAGTATAATTCTATTATCCTAGTCCTACATCTATTTAGTAATGTCCGTACTTACAATTGCAGTTTGGTAGATTATAGTTCATTAAATGCATGGGGATATTTTTTGAATCTTCTATTAAAACGACAAAGAGGAAAAGTATTTAGAGCGCAGACAACACAAAAACGTGATCCCTTGACTTGGTGTTTCACAAGTGTTCCATAGCCAAAGCCTTTCAGTTCTTGAGTAATAAGAGTACACAATATTTGTGGTGATTCGACGGTTCTACAGTTGTTTTGTGTATTTTGGAGTTTCCCATTCGTATTTTAATATTAGCTCATGGAGGAGGATCTCGGCAGTCACGGAGTCTTTCCTCAAAGAAATAGCAGAGAGAAAAAAGGAGGAACGACAAGACTTGAAAGTTGTTGAAGTTGACTGGTATGGTTTGGTTTCGTAGTCGTGATCCAGTATACCCAGGCCCAGCTCCACATAATTTGATGAGTCGGTAGTAAAAAAGATGAATGTTTTTAAACTCAACGACTGACAGGATTGGGATGAAAGTGAAGAAGGGAAAATGCATCATAATGCCAAGCTGATGAACTAGACGGAGAATTTTCTGACTTGGATATTCCTCCATTGCCTTGGTTCATCTCTTCCCATTCTCCCGATCCTTTTTTTTCTTCAAGATGACTAAACGATATTCTCATTTTCATTTCCGAGTATTTCGTATTCTCAGCAGCTCGCCGTGTCACTACTTTTCCTCCCCATATGCTCGTTCATTCGACTAAAATCTACAATCTGCATCCATGTGTTTTGTGAGACTGAAAATGAGTCTTTGAGTGGTAGACAGTGTTAGGTCTCGTGGTCGGCGTGTGCTTACCTTTAGGTGTATGAATGTTGATTGTGTGCGTATGCATACTTGGGAGGATAATCTGGATGTATGGGGAGAGAAAGGCGAGTTTTTACAGACAGTGGGAAAAGTTTAGATACACTGTTTGTACATTAACGACTGGAGAACTAAAAGGAAAAGAACATACGGTAACAATAACAATGGGAATTTTAGATGGTCTGACGGTAATGTGATGTGAACATCAAGAGGAATTAAAAATACGTAAGTATGGACCATGGGCTCGAAAACAGGATGAAAATGAAATGACAAGAGTAAAACCATGTCATACTACTCAAGTTGAAAATAGAAATAGCTCACAGAGGGCCAGATGTTACTCTTATGATCATGAGTGACGTCTTACTGTTAACAGTAACAGAAACAAATATACCTATATACCTTAGTATGTAAGGTCCCTACATGCATTAGGTACTCGCAAATATCTAGCAGTCATTGCAATTACTTACGAGTAGCAGTGCTAGTCCTAAATTATTGTGCACGTTTAGGTTGAAGTATCCTTTGTACGGGGGAGATTACTTTTATAGATTAATTAAAATCTTTGAATTCGGAATTTGAACCGTCGTAGCATTAGCATAGTATGTACCTACCTACTTCTAATTCCTCTGCTGAAATGAAATAGCAACACCTTCCCACTTACAATTTGCAATTTTATTCAGTGATAAAATCAGCTGTTCTTGGTTTCATGGGCCATTGAAGATTGATAAGGGGCGCCAGATAAAAAATGCTTTAAGTCACTCTTACACAATGACGTGAATGACATGATGAATGAGTTTGAGAAGCAAAATGTTCACTGTGCTAAATTTACAATCTAGCAATTTTGCAAAGAATGTTTGCAAAAAAATTGTCGAGCTTGGAGTTTTTTTTACACGTTTGAATTTTTTAAAACCTTTAAAGAGTTTAACATGTATGAACCATTAATATGCACACCGCATTTTGCACATTCTGTACGAAGTCGTGTGATCTATGTGCTCACGTATGTACATACTATGTAATTTTGAAAAGGATTGCTGCAATGCTGATGTGTTCATTACTGTACATTTCTTAAGATATTTATCCTATTGCATGTCATTACTGAGGCTCTGATGATATTCTATTGTTGTTGGGATGAGCCTTTGAAGATGCTCGCAATTTTCAACAAAGCTGTCCCTACATTATGTTCGTTGACGTAGGGAGGACGCAAGGAGTGAAGTGTTTTGTGACGTCTTGATTTATTATTTCTTTTCATTATTATTTTCATATGCCTAGGTATGTGCGGTAGTATAAATAGAAAGAGGGAGAATGGAGAGAAAAAATGGGTTCCACAACTGCCAGATTTTCCACATTTTCAAATTTCCACATTTTTTTTTTCGCAACCTTTGATAGAGTTTATCCTTGAGACCAACAACAACACAGATAAACCTTTGTGGTACTCTCCGCCTGTGGGGACAAGGAGAAGAGGGAGGAGGAGAGATTGTGTGGCAGAAGAAGAAGAAGTACAAAGAATATTTCGGTACTACCAAAGATGATGCGATTTAGAATTGGGTGATGGTGGCAGTGCGGTAGTGAATCCAGATCCAGGATACACGATTCTAATCATTTCCTTCCATCTCTCTTTATCGAATTTCTCATTCATCATTGAATGAAGCTGTGCACTCTCACACATGTATGTATGTACACGAGAATATTTACGTATAAGCGTCTCTGTCATTCGACTGTGTTATGTGTGCGCTTCTCATTACAAGGAGGTACACACCTACAGTACATACAGCCCGTCATATTTGATCTCCTGATCCATGTACAAGAGATTCCTCACACTGACATCCGTCTCAGACTCTCCAGTCTCTCCAGTCTCCGCACACACCCACCGTCTCTATCTCTCAAAACCACAAAGAAAACGATTATCGAATTTTGCCGTTCCGCTGTCAGCATGAGAAGGACTTTGTCTCGGCTCTCAGGCCGTCAGAGACTCGAGCTGAACAGTCATTTCTTTCCCCTTGAGTTCTCTAGGCAAAAAGCTGAGCTATAGAAGCGAGCTTATACACTTGTTGTTCTCCCATTACAAGTACCTACCTATATATTTTGTCGTTGACGGTGGCTTTGGCTTTGGCTCTGATTCCTTTGACGGTGCGCTTTTGAATTGACTAAAAATGATTTTGTAAAAATAGAAATTAGTTTTCATACAAATTAGTTAATGAACTGTAAACTTTGCAATTCTAATGTTGCATAGAATTATAGGATGCTCTCCGTATAATTATATCATTACTGATAGAGTTAATTGTACTGCTCCTACCTCTGCATTCCGTGAAGTATACTATGGTCTGTATTAATTTTGCGATAAAAATGAAAATGACTTGCCTATTGTCTGGAAATGCAATGGGAAATTAGACGTTTAGTCAACTCGTTTAAACTTGGAAGAGAATAGAGACAAAATTAAAATGGATAGACATGGAGCATTGCCTTGGCATTCCATTGCTTTTTTTTCTCCTTCTTTCCTCCAACCTCATACATTATTGATTTGTAATCTCGACTAACCGTGAGATATGCAAATACCAACTACCGACACATGTCAGTTAGCAGAGTGAGAGTTAAGCGGAGAGTGTTTCAGCCGAGTTCTTAGGATTATCTGTATCTATCGCAAAGTTTAGACGGGAGTTTTGTCTCCTCGCATGTAAAAAATGGCTACTTTTATCAAAGTCCACGTTTTGTACTCTCGGCATTTATAATGTATTCAGGAGAGGAGAGCAAAGGAAGTGAAAGCAAAAGTTGTGAAAGCGTGCCTTACTTCTTTTACCAGTTTCAACCTATGTAGTGCACATGCAAAGTACCTACTACTTTTATCCAGGTATCCAGAGGTCTAACATTTAACGTGGTCTGTCTATAGTCGAGCATAGCATTTAGATTGAGAATTGAGATTAAGGGACTCTGGATTTTTATTGTAGTGCGCCAACAAGACTTTGGTAGGTAAACGAAGCTGATTTTCAGTCGTAGTCATTAGAGGGACTAAAACGTCTAAATTACGATAATGTTGTGTACGGACAAGGTACACATGGAAGGACGGCTAACTTTCTACAGGACTATTTAATGAAAGTCATTGTTTGTGTACGTGTGAGCCAGATCTAGGAAATGGAGTGTCTCCATGTTATGTTTATTGTCATCGTATAACTTTGGGAAACCAGGAAAATTTGATCGTATCTGGTTGGTGAGTGAAATTGCATTGCCCCAACTAAATACTTTCGACCCAGAAACGTTTGTTTTGTACGGACTCGTGTTCTATTACATACAAAGCGTAGGTCTGGGTCTAGTTTCTAGTTTACACTTTACACAGTGAAAATTTATTGTAGCACATACGTTCGTCGAACTTTGTCGTATGTTCTGTTTGAACACGTACAAATACCTATGTGCATGACTGCATGGTAGAAGAGACCTTAAAGATTACAATGGAGCGACATGAAATGAATATGAAGAAATATTAGCTGAAATTTTAATTAATTAAATTCGAGCTCAAAGTGAGTGCTTACCATGTATCTGCACTGGAGCAGTAATTAGTAATTTAATAAGTTGCCATCACCAAATACCTTGACATTATTTTTCTTGTTTTCGCTCCTCTATTGTTCCTGTTGGTAGGCATTAAGAAGACCAGTGCCAGCATCTGTATCTGTACAACCTTGTCGAAATACGTAGTATATTGAGATGATAGGTTTCTAGTGCTTTCTGTAGTTTCTCTCGTGTTCGGGAGTGTCGGTAGCTTGATGGGTTGCAAGGCCTCCTCTCCTGTTGCTGGGTGTAGATGGGAATTGAGAGAGAAAAGTTTTCTGGTCGACCATAATGTCACTTCTGGTGTGACTACCGGCTTTTTGTGTTATTTGTTTATTTGGTTGAGCAGCGTGTGTGATGTATTTATCCAAGAGAGAGAAAAGTTGGTGTGGGTGGAATGAAGAAGTCAACATGCTTTCGTGGACGGATGAAACTTGGAAGAGTGCATGTGTGTGCTTGTGTAAATGTGTGGCTGAACTCGGTGATACAGTTGACAGTTTGATCGAGGCTTTGAAAAACATAGGCGAAAAAAAAGGAAAATCGATTCAATAAAGTTAAGCTGATAGACATGTGATTTTTGTTTTTTTCCTCTCTAATACAGTTGCCCAGAATCTCCAGAGTATCATTCTGCAGCAAATCCAAGACGTTCAAAAGGGAAAAGGACAAACATCTAATGACCCTCACCAAGGGAAAAGAAGTCCATTCCAAAAAACGAGTCCATTTACTCCGCCAGTCCAGAATCCAAACAATGGGAATGTTCTCAAGAATGCCCAGCAGACTGCTCTGACCCTCCTTCTGGCCAGTCAACTTCAAAATGGTGGAGGAGGTGGAGGGAATGGACCCGGCGGTGGTGTGAATAGTGGGGGAAGTAGTGGAAGCCTGTCGCCCAACTCGGCACAGCAGAATCAACAGTTACTGTCCGCACTCCAGGCCATGAGCAAGGGCGGTGGCGGAGGTGGTGATCATTTTCTAAATGGCATTCCTGTGAACAATGGACCAAATCTGAGTTCTCTCCTGGGACTCTCGTCTCCAAATATGTCTCCCATGTCTCCGGCTGACAATACAAACATTCCACATGGCTTCTTTCCATCGCCTCTCATGCTGTCAGGCGTCAACAATGGTGCCAAGGAGGATCAGTGGTCCTCTTTCAAACAACACGGACGAAACAACACTCCTTCTTTTGCGTCTAATGGACTTCACAAAGTGAGTGGACACAATACCTTTCCATCCATTATTCCCAATGAGTTGTGCTGTCAGTCGATTAAAGCTAATCGAAAATATACTTGCCTTAACTTTCAGAATCCTTTGCTTCCGAGTCCGTCGGGTATCAGCTCACCAGGTCTTGACGTTCCAATGGACACTGGTATGAATGCTCCAAAGTCTGCACCCGGAGATCCACTCCAAGCAGTGTGGTACTCTTTATTTGGTCACTCGTCTCCTCCAGAAACAGTGCCCACCTCGCCTGGAAATACCAGTCCGTTGTTTATGAAGAGTCCAATGTCCAGTTCTAATGGTTCTCCGATCGGGAGGAACGATAGCATGTTTGGTCTTTCTCATGGACATAATCATCAGAAGAACTCACCACCTGGCTTTGCGACGCCCAACGGTCATCAGCAGCAGAACCGGATGGGAACGGGAGACATTCAAGATGCGATCAATTCCCTTCTGAGTAATCCACATAACCTGAGCCATTTATTTGGAAATGGCAGTAATAATGGAGGCAGCATGTCTCCACCCCCACCACAATTTCCAAACCATGGTCATCACAATAATCAACATGGTCACTCACTCCAGAATCCTCATCAGCAGCATCGTCCGAATCCAATGGGGGGAAATATGGACAACGGCGGCGTGTCCAATGCTCTGTTAGATTTGTTGATGCAGTCCATGAAGAACGACCAGCAGCAGCCACCTCAGCACCCTCAGCATCACAATCATCAGCCCCAGTCCAACGATGGCTTCAACAATCAGGGAATGAAACACAATAGTTGGAGCACCGGGATGAGCTCCCCTCCCTCCCCCATCGGCAACAATCGTCCGTTCATGCAAAATGGCCATGGACAGCCCATTCCTCAGCGGAGCGGCTCGAATGGAAGTAGTGAGATGAGTAGCTCCAGTCCCAGGTCGCCCAGCTACTCTCCTTTTTCTCGTAATTGTAACAAAGGCTTAATGGAGTCGGGAAACGGGAATGTTTCCCCAACGCCGACCCCCTGGAACAATTCGGTGTTGGGCAGTCCTCCCCATCCAGGGTTTGGAACGAATACTTTCCAGAATCGGATCTGGGCCCCTTCAGTTAGTCCAGGTGGGTCCAATAATCTCATTAATCCGCTTGGACAGAAGCGTAAAGTCAACCATGAGACCATGTCGGAGACGGAATTTATTGGTCATCAACCACCAGGACTGGCAAGTCACTACGCAGACTCTTACTTCAAGAAGAAGAAGAAGAATTAATAAGAAAATAAAACAATATTTTTTATCAATCAACTGGTCCTGAAAACACACATTCTCAAGACCCACATCCATTACACAATAAATAAAAAAAAACTATGCGAATCTCCAAAGTAGATCATCATCAAAGTATTCCGTCTTAATATCTCAAAAGTTTCTCGTAATGCAAAACTCTTCCTTTATTGACTCTCCTCTGACTCTTCGCAGCTATTTCCGAAAAAGCAAAATATAAGTTTGTATATGAAATCGAGTAGAAAGTTTTCTGACTAAAAACACTGTGACTCGTGTGCCACTTATGCCATTCGCAAGGCGTCAAGTTTTTACGTTAGTAATCGTGGTCGACCACCCATTGTACGCTATATTAGATGTAAACCACCTTCAAGTTTTACTCCGGTCGCGTTTTGTAAAGCTGTCTGTTAGTATCGGCGCGTTGCTTGTACTCATTTGTAGAAGCATTTTATGTGTATTCATATGGACTAGTAGTAACTATTGTACAAGATAATTGTAATCATCCAGTGTATTCAATTCACACCTTTCATGACGTTCTTGACTCTGAGTTAGCTGTAGCTACCAGCTAAGCTGCCGTATTCCCTTTTAAAAAATTCATAAATCATAAAAGATATCGTTTCTACCTTAAATATTATCTGTTATCTGGGTATTCGATTTATGTGGTTGTTTATTTTTTTTTTCAAAAAGCTTTTAATGTTTACATTAGCATTTCATCCTTATCTGTAGACCACTGCTTAAATATACAAGTGCCTTCAAGATGGGACTTTTAAATGATTTAATTTCAAATTCTTAATAGCCGTTATCTTATCATTTTATCGTGTTTCTTTCGTGGAGGATAATTACTTCTATTGAGGTACGAAGTTCCATAAACGATGGTTAGATACATACATTGTACAAAGTTTGTTATCCATTGCATTTAGTTTGTAAATTGGCTGAGCTTATGGTCCTGGATTGGTTAATAGAAATTATGGCAGTCTACACATGATACATACATACATGATGTAAAGAAAAATATATATACTTACATAATTAGCTGACGAGCATCGTAGCTCAACCAACCCAGGCTTACAAGTTTGATCGACCTTTGAACCGATCGTATATGTAATAATGTACTACCTCCGAATTGTAATGTGCTAAAGATAATCGTAATTCGTACTAATCGTTACTACATTTAATATCTTTAATCGACTTTACACGCTGTCTTCGTTCTATATGAATCTCCTCTGAAACGAATTTTATAGGAAGGCATAAGACAAATGGCACGGAATTTTAGAATCCACGAGTTACACGTGCGTTTCATAGTGATGATGGTGAAATGGTGATGCAGAAGATATGAACAAGACCCCAGCTTCAAATAGAAAATCAATTCAATTTGACAGTTGAAAAGTTTTTGTTTCACGCTTCAAAACTTCAGTACTCAATACTACGGGCGAGTACCAACGCCATCACACTTGAACACGTCACGAATGACACAGGCACAACTCCGTGTACTTTTACAATTCAAAAGGCCATTTACAGAACCAAGAATCAAGATATTTTAAAACTTAAATTGTACCAACATATCCTACGCAGATGTGTACGCTGTCTAGCATTTAGCTTTTCTGAAATGTACCAATAACCAAGTCATAATTGTAACCAATTGTAGTGTCAAGTGTGTTAGTCCCTCGATTATTTACGTACGGTGTAACGTAGGTGTGGACACAGACGACTTTTAAAAATATTTTCTAAACTCTTTCATATTTCTGTTGGCCGCTCATTTGGAGCAACCTCTCACTGACTTCCTTTCAACATAAACATACATAAGTACAGATGTGACCATAATATTATTTTTACGTAAACTTTAACCAATCTAGCAGAGATCCAAACCCTTTCAAGGTCAATTTTCACTATTGTCAGGGAACTATTTTTGATTGAGTATATTCATTTTTTTTTTGACATGTAATATTTTAGTATTCCATTTCTGTTTTCTGGATCGACGTATATTTTCTAAAAATCTTGAGCATCTTCACTTTTTGTCGTTGTTGTTCATTTTCATTCATCATTCAGACTTTGATTGTAACAACTGATGATGTCAAATTTTAATTTACCTATATTTAGTCTCTTCTGGCTGTACACTACTTACCATTATCCGAAAGCTTGACTTATATTTTACTCTCTACAAGAATATTATAAGACTATAGATTGACTCAAAAAAAAACGCCGTGTTTAGTAAATTCAGTAAAAATGCACTGAACACTAGTACAAGAAAGAAATATATAATTATATAGGAAGTTAACTACTACTATTATTATTGTTAATTGTTATTGATTTTTCCCCTTCGAAAAATTATGAAAAGTACCTCAATTTTACGAGAAGGCTGTGACTATATAATATGAAGTACATCACTCCCTCCGAGTATGTACAGTGTGGGAGTTACAGGTTAATAATCCAGTCAGCTCGGTGTTTGTTTTTACGTTTAAAGAAAATGCAGATATACCATTAATTACGTAGGTATTCGCAGAGAAGTTGCTGTTACGTTTATAATAGTAATTATTGTAATTGTAATTTTTTTTAGTATGTACACTAAGGTGAATTACGTTACGTTCATTCGAGACGGAAAAAACAAAAGCGAATCTCTTATACTCACTGTGTAACTTCATTGAATTTGTAATTTTAATTCCTTGTTGCTGACACAAGTAATTTATTTATATAGGAAATAATACAAGTTAGCAGTAATAATAGAAAGTGCAGTCACTTACTTTGTATTAACTCATAGTTTTTATAATGATGCGCGCCTTCAAATGCGAGATTATATTATGATTATATGTCTCTCGGAAACAAGGCAAAGAAGAAGAAAAAAAAGGAATTACAAGTAACTACTAATAATTTATTTAATTATATGGATATTATGATGCTACAGAAATAATCAATACATATATCCAAGCAACATACTAATCAACAAACTATAACTATACTAACGTAGTATTTGTAAATACATACATGTACGTTATACATATAGGAACATTGTGTATCGTATATCCAAGTGTGATGAATTCCAAAAAATGAGTAGAAAAAAAAACTATAATTAATTACCTACCACCAATACATATATAAAAGTGCATAATATTATATTGTAACAAAACACAAACTCAAAACCTATGTATATTGTACATACGAAACCAAAAAATGTGAATGCAAAAAGAAACAAACATTAAGGGATTTGCATTACATCATACAATGACAAATCACATGTACATAGAAAAAAAAATGGAAAAGAAAATTTTTTACAATTTTCTTTCGTTTTGATTGTCATCGCGATCTATTAGCTTCAGCAGCTTCATTTGAGATTTTCAAGATTTTCCAAATAATAATGCTTTAAAAGAAAAAGCCTATACACACAAATGATAATGATAATATTATTGTAATAATTTGATTGAACGTCACGTCGGATAGGCGCGCGCACTTATTTATTTTGGGTTGGTGATAATTTTCTCCTTCAATCTTTCCTCTCGGCAAAAAAGAAAAAAATGAAACGTTACGTACCTACAGACCACACATGATGTACCATGTGTGGTTTTTAATTGAGGATTTTTGTTACTATTTACAAAGACAGCGAATAATTGTCCTTGAGTTTTTTTTTACGATTCCGTGGTTAAGTGGTTAATAATGAGGATGATGATGATGATGAAAACGCAGATATTGTGAGTTTAGGTTAATCAACTAGTTAGTTTGTGTTATTATTATATACCAAGTACATTATATTAATTGGTTAAGTTCTATTTATTTAATTATCCTACTTTACTGTTGTTACGTCTACATTTCTCCATGTCTTTTATCAACTTTTCCTTCACAAATTTGTCACACACAACTTACTTTACATTGCTTCAAAAAAAACGGAACTGATATTTATTTATCGAAAATAACTTTTAAACGCATTAATCATCTCTCTCACTCTCTTTTTGAATCCCTTTTTAAAAGTGGAGAGCGGAAGGAAAGATTTGAAAATTGCTGCTTTAAAATCAACAGCTGTTTCAACTTTCGTCTGTGAATGGTACTGTTATGGCTGCTAGATGCCACCAATCGTTTAGAACGTATTGTTGATTGTTATTTTTGTTGTTGTTATGTTGTTTTAGTTTATTTTAATTATAAAGGGACTTTGGATTGGTAGATTTATTTAGGATGTGTTATTTTTCACCAGTTTTATGGGATTTAAAAAAAATGTGGCGATACAGGTGTGAGATGTTCAAGAAATATGGTTGGGGTGATGGTCTCACTTTTTTGGGGGGTGTATGTATATGTTTAAGTAGAACAGGGCCAGGGGTATGGATATGGATTCTTGGAGATTATATTTTAGATTATTAACGGGTGACAGGGAAGAAAAATGTGGAGCTAGCCATCAGCTGTGGGTTCGTTTCACATCATTTGCATTTACAAAGGAGAAAGTATGTAAAGAGTTGTTGAAGCACCTCCAATGATGAGCAATGTGACACATATTTTTATTATTTATAATATATATAACGCTATACGTAAGACACAGTACTGATAGGGGACGATGGTAGGTACTTTGAATTACATACATACCTATATATATATATATATATATATTAAATATACGCTATTGGGCATTGGTATTGATAAAGTAAGACTTTTGCAGTAGTAGTTAAGGGAGATTTAAGGTTAGATTAATGTTGGTTAAGTTCTATATAAGCAAACAACATAACAATAATTATGAATATTTATACATGTATTCAATTCTACCACTTTTTACCATTCAATTCCTTACCGTTCTACTCTTCAAAAATTTCCTGTAAACAAACATATACATACATTTAGATACACGTCCTTATGCTGTCCAGAAGAATTCGCAATCTTTCTGCAGTCCTAAAAACTCCTTTCATGTGTCTATCTCATATCTGTATATCCTCGTATGTACATCTGTATTTCAAATATTTCTATAATGATAGATAATATAAATCTTTGCCTGTATACCTTGTCATCGTCTTTTACCATAGTAAAGTTGATATCAAATATTATAATGTTACTACATAGTATAGTGTACTACAGTACTACCTACTGATACATAGAGATTCAACTGGTTATTTATAGGGCGTCACCCACATATTATGTATCTGTACAGGTATACTACAAATTACTAGGACATAGTACTAAAAATATATTTATTATTGAGTACATTGAGTACATTACAGTATGTATGTAGTAGACACCCAAAAAAAAGAATAATAATTGCATCAAGTAATTAACATTATAAATATTTAATATTTACGAGAGTTCATCTTGACCACCGAAAATTCTGTCGTCGTTTGTTCTTGTTTCCTTGTCTATAGGAATCTAGGATTAATTTTTTTCTCGTAGGATAAAGGACAAGCCGTCTACATACATGTGTGGAGTATGTGTTACTAAAAAATATTTAAATCTTTTGAATCATCCCTCGCGCTGAGCCAATTTACACTGGCTCTCAACTTACCTACATAATTATGTACTTAATTGTGTACTACTTAGATGAACCTGACGTCAAAATAATCCAAATCAAGGTCTCGAGTTTGCTACTAAATAGATTACAAAAATTGAGAGGAAAAGTGTTTTAGTGTATGCATAATGTTAAGTGAAAGTGAAAGCTACCTTTATAAAGAATATCAGTAGGTAATGATAGATTTACATGTAACTAAAATAACTACTTAAAAAATGATAAGTCGTTCTCTGTCCTTTACAATATGCCGACGAGGGACAAAAATGAAATTGAATACAATGTCAACGTGTGGATATTAGTTTTATTAATGTATTATACATACTGGATATAAGTAGGTATTAAAGGTATTGTTAATTAGTGGAGTCTACACTAAATATCAAAACCAAACCAAAATAATTTTATTAACATGTATTGGTATTTACTAGACGAAAGGGAAAACTACAACAAAAGTACATTATGTGTATGTCTTAGCGTTGTAGAGCGATTACCTATCATTAATTATTAAGCAACACTCTATAGCTTGACGGTTACGATCAAAAAACATTCAAAACAGTTGTAATTTGTGAGTATACCTCTATTTATATTATCTTTACTTGAAAGTGTAATCATAGTATTAATAGTAGTGGCTCTATACACTAGTTTGTGGTATTTTAAATTTAAATTTACTGATGAATGTGGAAAGGAAATTGTTATATGAGAAAGGATTTTTGATTACAATTAAAATAATGACTTCCATAACAAAAATCACAATTTATTGATATAAAGAATTGAATTTGGAAGAACTTAATATGCTTGTATAAGGCAACCTCCAAGATATAATGTAAAAATGTAAGGTACGTTGATATAAAAAAGAAACCATTGAAACCATTGTTGTTGTTTGTAATAATGTAAAGTTTTAAAGTTAAAGTTACATTTTGGTGCTCTAATTATAATCGTAAAACCTCGTCTTCGTCTCAATTTTAAATCGCAAAAAATAACAAAAAAAAATATATATATATAAATACGCAACTAATATGTACGTGGGCTTTAAAGATTCCTTTTCTTGATAAGCGTAGGAAAATATAATACGTATATATATCATATAATTATGTGTATAATTATATACGTACTTTCTGTGTTTTTAAGGACTAATTATTATTATTATTATTGTTATTACTATTGTTATTTCTACCACTGTATTTTAAACTTTATGGATCATTTTATAGTTTGATACATGCGTCTCCTGTCGAGCAAAAATACGAATACGGATCTTATTTATTCCTGGTTCGTCCATTGTAGCTTTGTGATCACAGCTAGATTATTTTGTTTGTCTGTGGTTTATACAACTGCACTGTGGTGTAGTTCCAACTTGGAAAGTGTGTGGAGAAAGCACTCGCCTCGTGGTATCTTACAAGCAGAGACAGAAATACTACAACAAGCTATTATACTTCTTATACATATATATAATTATGTCTAGATATTACCTATATATAGACCCTGATTTGTTATACACATGCCTATATTCCATATTGATACAGCTAATATTAACTAATTTTGAAAATTTTTGACTTGGGTATTGTTTTTAAGTAGTTGAGGAACTTGAATTGTGAGTAGAAAGATGATATTAGTTATTAAATTAATTTGTAATGACAAGACACGTCAATCATGCATCACCAGATGATGATTATGAGGATGGCCCGCCAAGGGTATTATTTGATATTTTAATTAGTACTTAGGATTGTGTATTTATTTAATGCTTGATTGATTAAGTCTCACCGTTTAGTTTGTGTGTGTGTGTGATTGTTTGTCCACATTTATCATTTATGAAAGTTTTGAGTTTTCAATTTTACTTTATTTAATTTTCAGAAATTCTAATTCTGTATACTTTTAATACACAAATACTTATGTACTTAATTAATCATTGGGAAGCACTTACTTAAGTATGGGAGTGGGTTTTTTTTTTTAAATTCTATAATTTATTGTTATTTATTTATTGTATTTGTTTTATTATTAATATGGTTATGATTGCTATTATTACTGGCTAAGATTTTTGAATTTGTAAAATGTCAAAAGTATTTATTATTAATGCATGTAGGTATATTCGATTTTGTTGTTGTTGATTTTTCACCATATGCGAGAGTGTGACCATACCTGAACATCTGAGACAGAAAGAGTGAGAGAAAGGAAATCTTCATGTTTCGTATTCTTCGTTGTTTTTTTTGGTGACACTCTGTTTTTATATTGTTATTACATAATATTACATAAAAAAAAATGATAATGATATTTTTTGTGAAGTGTCAGTTCACTCTAATTTGTTACTTGTTAATATTATTAGTTGATAATAATATTGTTATAATTATTTAGAATCCATGATTATTAAGTTAACTACGTACTTACGTATAGTTATTCTGAAATTATTTATTACTAGTACCGTGCTGTACAATACAAACAACAACTAACTAAAAACTCGATTGATGATAGATTGGGTCAATCGGTATTAAATGGATTTTTGTAAATCATTGGCCAATCTCCTAAAGATATTAAGTATTATGAAGAAAGCAGAGCCATCATTTGTTAAAATGAAATGCATGGAATTGAATCTAAGCAAAAAAAAAGATGTGTAATTCTGTATTTCCAAGTTTCAAAAACTAGTATGTACATACTTAATGCTATAACAAGTGAAAATTGAGTCTTTCGTTATTGTATTTGGCTATTATTGTTATGTTATTTTACTTTGACCTCTTACACAATAGTTCCCTTCACGGTTTATATTCCCCTTGAAATCTTACAATCTTTTCAAAAAACAATCCATGCACTTCAAATATTCAATCTAATCTTTTCAATTCCAAACCTTATTTAATCTCTGACTCCTCTGTGTTGTGGGACTTTTTTTTCATTGACAATATCATGTCACGTGCACAAGCAGATTCTGTTGTGTAGTTTTTCATGTGTTGCTATTCTGTGTATCCGTCAGTGTCACTGTCAGTACTATTATTTTCCTCTTTGTTGTTCATTCTATGTGTGTATTCTTGCAACGTGGGAATTTTGTCAATACATGCGGGCATTATTATGTAATTATTTTTTCAGTTGCTGTGAAATGTATTTCGTTATTTTTTTTTCACTGTCTGTCTATCACATAATAGCCTATCAGTAGTAGTAATAATAAAATGTACAATGTATGTACTGGAGTGCACCGGGATATATTTATTTGTTGTTTCAAAAATGAACGTCAATCCATCCCGTGTCAACTTTTCTCTCCTCTCTCATGTATTTTGTAATAAACTACGCATGTAGCTTTATTTCTGTCATTTCACTTTTCTTTGTCTTTCTTCCTCTTCAAATTCTACGTCCACACAAGAAAGAAGAAGAAAAAATGTAACGTATAAAAATAACTAATCAATGCTAAAAGTACAAGAAAGGATAATAATAATCTTAATATGATTATTTCAGAGCTAACTTGCTTCACTCATTGCACACATGTATTTTGAATGATTTGATGATTTTAATTTTACTGTGATCTATAAAATATGATTTAATTTGTATTGAAATGAGAGTTACACGTAATTAATAGGAGTGAGGCTTTATATATTTAAAGGAGCAGGAAAGTGTCATCCAATGACATGGGAAAGGAAAAGCATTCGTTAGTGTTTGTAGGAAATCATCTTGTTTTAATCTTAAAAGCTGTAGTCAATACTAATTTAACCTAGAACTTGTGTGATTATGGTTATGATTAGGTAATACTAATTATACTATTAGATCTTGGCTTTTGCTTTGGGGTAACATCCAGTGAGCGAATATGTTTTGTAGGTACTTTATTTATTCGATTGAATTTTACGTAATTAACATGTTACCAAAGATTTATATACATGCGATTATTTAACTGTGACAAAATTCTGTGCAAAAACAGAAGAAGAAATAGCATATGTGTAGCATAGCGTAAGCTGTTGGAATATGATACTTTCCCTTGAATTTACCAAAATCAAAAGTAAGAATATTCAAAATTGGGAAATTTTTTGAACACAAATTTGTTTTGTTTTTGTTGGGTTCATAATTTGGAATATTCTTGACTTAATTCATTTAGTTAATAGTATTGCACTTGGACATTTGAAATGATTTTATAATTGAATTTAGTAAATTCAACATGGTAATGATATTCCGGTGATATACATACATAGGAATGCCTGAAAAATGAAAATGTTAAAGTATCTTATGTGAGTCGGTAGGCGGTATGCGAATGCGAATGCCCAACTCTTTAGAATCCTATATAATTACAACAGTTTGTCTGTAAAGTGAATCTCAAGCTGACAATATTGTTTGCTTTCTTGCTATTTTAATTTAATATTTTCACTGCCTTTTTCTTTCAACTTTGTTCATTGTTTAATCTTTCTTAATTTCACAAAAGAAAAACATCTTTTCAATACATAATAATTATTTACATACATACCAACATTTTGTCGATATAGTTATACGGAATATTTCTTTAGAGAAAACTTAAACGCAACTTTTTGCAGTTAAGTATGATAACTTATTCTCTGTGTAACTACAAGTTACTTATTGTTAATCACGCATGTACCTTAATTTATTTAACTTAAAAAAACAGTTCATAATAAAGTGGAAAATAGATTTGGAAAAAATTAATGAAAGAAATATTGTCCTGAACTTTTAAGATCCCGTTTCATTTATTTCATAACGCTACATATCATGTACAATACAGTCTTCTTGCTAACAAAGCATATACTACATACATACATAGTCTCTTACAAATATTAAAATCTACAAAGAGTATATATGTAGGTATAGCACCATTTCGTTTCCGGACGCCTTCAATGAATTATCTGTCACTCAGACGTACATATACTACATGACATTTGATGGCTGCGATAGTTAAAAGTTTTTTAAATTGTTTCATAATCTATGCTTTCCGTTACTCTATTTTTAACAAAATAAGTTTTTTGAAACGTATTCTAAAATTTTCCATGCCACAGAATTCCTAGAGAGAAAGATATATCTACTTTATTAACAAAACAAAGTCATCACTGTCCTCCTACGATGATAACCCAACGGACTCAGTATACGAATCAGAATATTTTTTAGCACAAGTGAGTTGAATTCACATGGATCTCCGTGGAATTAAAACTTTGTATTCCTGCTTCCCATGGAGCTCGAATCAGGCCAATGCTTTTAACTTTGGACATAAAGATACCATATTAGTAGTTACTAAGCAGGCGTGCTTGGGTGAGCGGTTAGGACTGCAGACTGGAATGGAAATTTCCAGCCTCAGACCGAAGCTTCA
>JAQFZC010002414.1:0-23252 GCA_034695205.1 Dicyrtoma fusca | reverse complement strand
CTAAATTGTTGAGCTTCTTTCCTTTACTTATTTACTATTGATACACTCAACGTGCGCCCCTCTGATTCATTACTTAAAAAAGGGCAAAACATGCTAAAAACATTTTGAAAAGTTATAAAACACGATACAACACTTTTAAAAAAAGGAAAAACGTGACAATAGTATTTCGAAAAGTAGGAAAACATGAAATTACACTTTTTAAAAACAGACAAAACCCGATAATTTCATTTTGAAAAGGTGTAAAATGTGATACTAAAAACTAAATGCTATTTCAAAAAATGCAAAACACGATAAAAGACTACATAAATCATTTTGAAACGTCGTAAGAATTAACATTACATGTTTCAAAACATATAAAACGCTATCAAAGCGTTGCTAAAGGTGCAAAACAAGATATTTAGACATTTTCGAAACATCCGATCCTTCAATGAAGTTCTATGTATTTTTTAAAAGTCCAAGGCCCCAAAACTCTTTTACGGCACAAAGTACAACAGTCCATCTTGGGCTATAGGGGGCACATACATAAATAATAAATAGGTACCTCTTGAGCTCGTTGACGGTATTTGCCCCATCCGGATCCTGCCAAAATGTTTTGAATTCCAGGTCTAAATGGACCTTGCTCAAGTCGTTAATTTAATGAGGTTTTAATTAATTGATAAATTGTGTAATTGCTTTCAGCGGGAAATGGAACCTTGGCTTGTTTGACGTACGCTGGAGGCCGACCAATTCCAAAGAGGAGGCGATTTTATCCAGGAGATGAGAATGAGAGTAATGACGTCATTGTCACGGATGGCTACAATAAATTTAATAATTACTACAAACCCTCTGCTGTCGGATCCTACTATTCATCTGCTGGGCGAAAACGTAACGAAATATTTCCTTTTTTAAAACTATTTTTTTTGTAACTGCCTAACTACAAATTATAAATTATTTTTATTACCTAATAACAATGTGCATAGTAGGAATTTTAAATGAACGCATAAAGTGTATTGATCAATGCACTGCGCAAAGTAACACGGCATTCTGCAAAATTCATAATTGAACGTGCTGTGAAGGTTTTGACGTTCTCATTTTGAATCTTTAATGCTAATTTGCTTACAAGTCCAACGATGCGATGTGGTCGTACGCTTAAGCAATTAATTACTGATATTATTATTATTATAGTTTATAATAAATTAGAAAGATGCCCTCGTGCCTAACATTCGTAATTGAATGGCTTATAATATCAATTTCAAGGTTCGAATTTCGAAATCAGCATCAAAACCACGCTGCGATAGCTATACATTCTGTGGCTTGGTTATGATCGGTGGAATCGTAGCCCCGTAATTAATCTTATTTCATATTTTATATTTTTTCTAAAATTTAATTACTAGTATTAATTTGCTAATAACAGTTAATGCCAAGTTAACGCTGTCTCTGCTTCTGCTTTTTTTTTGAATTTCATACTTTCTTTTCTAATTCAGTTGGCTCAGCTCATTCTGTTTCACTGACCTTTAGATGTCAATTAAATTATGTTTTGAACTAACATTTTTAAGTTTGCAATTTTTCTATTGATTTTAATTTATATTTTGTATTGTCACAATCTCACACGAATGTATAGCTTAATACATAATAGTATTTTTGTTTTTACTATAAATGAATTGGAATAATTGTATGAGTAAGTTGTGAGTACGTTGTAACTTGGTTTGCAATCATTTCCACATACCTAGTTGGTTTATTTGCAAACTTGTTTAGTATTTAAGAGTTTGTTATTATAATTATGATACTGGCATTTTAATTTAATCTTTTTCTGGCACTTATGTGATCCATAGTACATAATACACAAATTTTTACAAACTATATTATGAATGTATGTATGTACTGCTATTTGTGTGTGTAGTTTTAAACGTATTTTTTTACCATTGCATTCTATTCGGAATAATAATATACATAATTGTACATGTTTTATAGTTATATTTTGACACAACGTGATTGTATTATTAACTTTAATTTTTCGACTATTTAATTCCTCATTTTGTATTGGTTGAATATAGTTTTAAATTTTCTGTTTGACTCTCGACTTTAGTTGTTTTGACAAATGATTACATTATGTGTTCTAATTTTTTAAATTGAAGTGATTTAAAAAATAAATTTGCCATGCGATTGCGATTGGAATGGATTTTACGAACGATTATGAAAATACATATGTACACTACTTACAACTTAAAACAATATGCCTGTTCTGGACTCGTATGAATTTTGGACTGACTCTCAGAATTACGTGGGATTTGGATTTAAAAAAATTGGAGTATTCTATTCTTTTTCTTGAGTGAAATCAATTACTGTTTAAATTTTTGAACTTTGAGTGCTAAATATTGGATGTTGGTGTTTCGTGTTGGGGACAATTTGACAATAATTTTACTCTATTTTCAATATTTATTGAATGAAAACTTGTGAACGTAAATCGTCTAAAACTACTACAGAATACACCGTTTAAAAACTGTTGTAAAACTGCGTAAGTCGTAATTTCAATTATTCATTGATTTTCAGTAAGGAAACTAAATTATGGTGGTAGACACTAATCTAATATTGTAGCAGAGGTTTCTAAACTCAAAAGTGTATGTTGGAAGCAGTGAAAGTATAACAAGGAAATAATGATGATCAAAATTGATCTTGAAGGTTGCTTTTGGAGCCTTAAAAATTGTGAGCACATCATTAACAGAGTGTATTGTAGACAAAAATGTGGGTTGATGGTTGATTTATTCTTTCGTTGATTTCTTCTTTTTTTTTGGGTTTCTTTTGCGTCGTAATCGTAATCGTAAAATTGTGCTAGAAAATAAGACAAAATTTAAAATTGTATGAATTTGTGAATTAAAAATAATAAAAGCAAAGTTTGTTTTTCCTGGTTGATTTTGACGGAGTGAAGATACGATATTTACGGTATAGGTAATATTAATATGCACCGTTTTGCAGTCTGCACATGGAATGTTCTAAAATGATGTGAATGAATTCAATAAATCTCCACACACTTGCTCAATGCTGAGTCACCCCACACAGCTACAGATTTGGTAAAGTATGGATTCCCAGTCAGTTTGGATTTCGGGTGGGAGTCGCTAATGATGATAATTTGTGTACTGCCAACATTTTTTCTCATCTTTTATCTGTCTTCCACTCGTGTTTATGATCCTCGTTGATACTTTAATTCTCACTTACAATTCACTAATCTAAACGGGGGCATGGTAAAAAATAAAAGAAAGAACGCGAGTACATTTTTAAGACGAGCCAAAGCCAATCCAAACTAAAGCCAAAGCCAAAAGCCACACTCGCAGCACTCATGTCGATGAGGTATAAATCAGTTGAAAGTTGAAAGTGCTCTTTGCTACTCAGCTTTTCGGTGGCCTTATTATTCTCGGATGCTTTCAAAAATAATGGCGCATCCTCTCTCTTTATAGTGCAGTGTGTAGGTCTTCAGTGATGGTTTTATGTCTAATCCTCTAAGTTTTGTTGGGTGTCTCTTTGTTTGTTTACTCTCCAGCCGTCTACCAGCCCATTTACCGAAGTAAGAAGTCTCTCCTTGGACTTCCTGATACTCCCAGTAGCTACAGAAAGGTAAACTTATTACATAATAATAATAAAAAAAGTGGCTTTTGGCTTGCCAATGCATCATCCTTTTCTTAAAAATGTAGATAATATAATCTATGACACTCATTTAGCCAGTGGAAATCGAGTCGAAATGGGAATCCCGCTCGAAAGGGAAGAGAAGTCCAACTCCACCCCCCGTCCGAGTTCCCCGTCCACGGCCAGTCATTGCCTCCCCACCACCGGAGGACAGACCCGCCCGGAGGACCGAAAGAGTTTTCGAAGCAGCTCCAACTGCCCCAGCACCCAAGCCAGCCGGTGATAACGTCGTCTTTACACTTCGTCGACCCAAAAAGTCCGTGAGTGAGCTGGAGCTCCCGGCCGACTTCAATGCCTCACCCCCCTCCCCCAAATCCCCAACTCTCCTTCCTCCCGAGGCCGAGGCGAGCGTCGTTTTTAAAATCCCACGCAAGTCCATTAGTCAGGAGCCACCGGCAATCATCCCAGCGGAACCGGAGCCCGAGCCAGAGCCCCAGCCGCAAGAGGTTGAAACGGTTCAAGTCGTTCGCTTGAAGAAGCCTTCACTCAAGCCAGTGGAGCCAGAGCCCGAACCCGAGCCAGTGCCAGAACCAGAACCAGAGCCAGCCAGAGAGCCAACGCCACCACCACCCCAAGAGCCAGAGCCAGTACCCGTGGCAGAACCGGAGCCGGAGCCAGAGGCTATCCCAGAGCCCGAACCGGAACCGGAATCGGAAGTGGCAGCTGCCCCAGAGCCAGAGCCCGAGGTTGCGTCCGTGGCGGAGGAAGTGTCCGCGGCTGCGGCGGAGGATGCTGGAGGTGAGAGGAGTGTGGTGGATCCTTCTGCCTCTGCCTCCGTGGCAGAGGACGAGGAGACAAAGGGTGAGGAAATATTAGATGAGGAGGACGAGGCGGTCACTTTGGATGACCCGCCTCTGGATGACCTTAATGACCTTAATAGCAATGCTGGAGATGGTTTGGATGTTGATGTTGACGTTGACCCAGAGTCTGTGTCCCAGTCTGTTGACCACCCTCCGCACCTTCATTATGACCGATCTCACTCACCCACGCCCTCGCGCTCACCCTCCCCTCCTTCCAATTATGAGGGGGACGAGAAGGAATTTAGCCCCGCTCGTAGTCCAAGTCCATTGCCAGGTTCAGTACCCTCATCACACACGATCTCCTACCACACTACCATACCACTATCTTTAGCATAGCCACTTTTTTCTACTTTTTTTTTGTACAAGATTTTGCTTTCTCTTCAAGCAGTATTCTTGCCATTTTTATTTAAAGATTTACGAAGCAAGTCATACATGCAGTATACCTGTATATAGGCTTTATTCTTTTGCCTATATACAGGTAGGTACATACATAATTTACTATTTTCCATCGTCCTTCAAGGGTATTAGGTATACTAGTTAAACACCTATGTACCTACTTTAATTTTTTGATACTTTCTTTGAGCATGCGAAAGAAAGTTAAATAGAGGATTACCAAAAAGTTGGACTATTAAATTTTTAAATGTACAATGCTCACTTTTACTTTTTTACACATTTTTTTAATTGATGAGTTCTTACACTAAGTTCCTATAGAAAACGCAGGTTTTGGTTTGAAGAAAGTGTATGGAACCTTGAAGGGCGATAGAAATAAACTTTTTTTTGCTGCTTTAACACACAAACTCCTATCTCCCTATTTCGCCCCTCCAACAATATTACATTATTCAATGCTCCACACTTTACTGTATGCACTGATTTCACATTCCTAACATTTTCTAAAACCTCACATAGCCATTGGAATTCCTAGTGTAGACGCACTCTCAGCTTTAATTTGTATGTACATCGCATATTTGTTTCACTTCCTTTTGTCGTGTCTTGTATATTGTACTTGTGTGTATGTACGTACGTTGTGCTAGTTCTTGATGGTCTTGTCTTTTGTGTCTATTATCTCTGCTTTTTGCTTTAATGTTGTACTCCTACTCTTGGTGCGTTGCCTCCCACCTAATTTGCATGAATTGATATTTGATATTTACGTAATTATAATTAAATCTGTACTTGGGCACCTCATGGTAGATACAGTAGAGTAGGTTGCATAATATGTTCTTGGTGTTCGTCAATGTCTATCGTCTGTCTGAGTAAAATTGTAAACATTCGTGCACAATGTACCCTTCGGTCAATGTCTATCTGTCTATGTAGTTAAATGTCTACTGTATATATGTAGGTAGGTACTGTTTAACGAAACGTAATATAATCTCTGTATGTAGAAGTAGAAGTAGATTAAAGATTAGTAGATGGCTATTCATACATATAGGTATGTATGTATACCCATTTAAATATATCTATGTAGTACAGCCAGTATGGAGCCTTGCAACTATGACGTCATACATACGATTTGCGATGGAAAGCAGCATATTTTAAAAGAGGCAAAATAACAATGATGGTGTGAAAAAGGGCTAAAACTTAATATAAGCCTTTTCAAAACGTGCGAAACTAGATTTCAGCTTTTGGAGAAAGTTTCAAAACGTAAAATAGTTTTTTCAAAAAGTATAAAACTAGCTTTCAACCATTGGAAAAAATGTAAAAACTTAAAACTAGCCTTTTTAAAAGGTGTAAAACTGGGTTGAAGCTTTTGGGAAAAGCGTAAAAACGTACAATTAGCCTTTTCAAAAATTTTAAAACTAGAGGTTAACTTTTCGAAAACGATTACAAAGTGTGAAAGAGTAAAATTAGCCTCTTTAATAAGTGTTAAACTAGATTCAACTTTTGCAAAAAGTGTAAAAACGTAAAATTAACCTTTTCAAAAAGTGTAAAACTAGATTGAAGCTTTTGAGAAAAGCGTAAAAACCTAAAATTAGCCTTTTCTAAAACTGCAAAACTAGATTTCAATGTTTGCAAAAAGTGTAAAAACGTACCATAGCCTTTTAAAAAAGCGTAACATTAGATTTACACATTTTTTAAAATAGCAAAAAAAGGTAATCAATTTTTCTAACTTTTCGAACAGGCCATCATATTTGGAAGGCTCCTATTACATACGTCTAATGGCAACACGTATTTTCTATCTCGAAATTTCAGTTGTCGATTGAACTACGTACACGTATATAATTACGTACGCGTACCTTACTTCTGTAGTGTTTAGATGATTAGAGAGGAAGTTGGAAAGCTTCGTGGAAAAAGTCTCTACACTCTGATTTGTAGGTACATCTTGTAATTCTAATCTTGTCCGTTGTAAATGCAAGTCTTCTTGTATGTTAATTCCTTTGTTTTTCTTGTACAAATTACATAGCTAAACATAAAGTAATTCGTAATAGTAACTAACTGTGTAGTAGCAAAAGCCAAAATAGAAAAATTGGCTGTATTTTTAGGATTTGAACGCCTCGACTTGGCAGTTGACAAATGGGAGACTTAAAAGTAGAGCTATGTATGTGTGGAGCGTAAATAGTAAATAGTAAATAATTGGTACACCATTACTACAGAACAGAATTCCATTCCATTCCATTACATTTATTAAAAAAATACAGAAAATACAGAATATATACACTGCTCAGGATGAGAATGAAAATTAGAATGAGACAAAGAATCCAAGGGAAGAATTTGATGAGGGTGTACATTAGAATTTGTAGAATTTATATAGAAAGGGAAGGTGGAATGATAAACACAGATGAATACTTAATTTGTACAACTACGTCGGGTCTCGTCTTTTGCTTCTTCTATTTTGTCTGGGATCTGGGACTGTGACCCTTGGCTTGGCAAAGTTGTGATTCTTTGCTATTAAATGGCACGAGCGTCTCTCGGGTTGTGTCTCGTCTATCAGTAGGAAATGAAAGCCCGGCTAATTATTTTGGAATTCACGGGTAGTTTTACTATTATTTTTGGTAAAGATGGTTGGCGGGGGTGTGGGTCGTACAGGACGAGTTCAAAGATAAAAATGGGCTGAAGGGATCTCTTGTAAAGTTGTATGTTTATGTAATAATTATTATGTGTCGTGACGGCTTCAAAAAGGCATTTGCATTGACAACATCTATCTGCAATTTATCTGAATCTACCATTTGGTCTCTATCTGCTGTAATTAAGTACTGGCTTAACTTCATACTATCCATATATCTTGCGCGTCCTTCAGTGTGCAAACTCAATGCCTTCAACTTCCAACAAAAATTCACGTCTTTCAAATGAATGCTTTAAAATGGCAAGTTGATCATTTTTAAAAATCGAGTAAGATTTCCAGATTTTACACACTTGCACTGTTAATTAGTGGGATTGTACACTGAAGGCGATATCGCTGCTGAAGAACCAAAATGACGCGTGTCCAATGTTCCTAAGAAGCAAAGTGACCATGAAGCCCAAATAGCGCAAAATATTTTCCCATTTGTTTAAAGCTTTGATAAAATTAGGACATTGCTATGATTTAAAAACTAGTTTTTTCCCTTTTATTGCACATTTAGAAGCAAATTCCCGATTTACACTTTTTGAAACGGAGAAATCCCCCGATTTGCGTTTCATAAAACATGAATTACCCCGATTTGCCCTTTTTGAAACGTGAAACATCCCGATTTACACTTTTCGAAACATGCAAAACCACGGTTAGCACTTTTTGAGACATGAAAAACACCGATTTACACTTTTCGAAACATGCAAAACCACGGTTAGCACTTTTTGAAACATGAAAAACACCAATTTACACTTTTTGAAACATGCAAAACCACGTGTTGCATTTTTCTGAAGTATACAAAACTTCCATTTGCACTTTTTAATACATGCGGATGTCACTTATTCACGTCCATGGAGTCTTTCTCTTAATAGATTTTCAGGGTACACATTTTGCATCTTACAATTAGAAGTTTTTCCTGCGCGTCCCTTTGCTTCTATGCCCCAATGGACCAGCGTGATTTAGCATCTTAAAAAGCGATAATATTATGTAAAAGTATTCGCATAGTTGTTTCCATGTTTCTCTGATTGTGCATTTTGTTGTTGTTGACTTCTCTATTCCTGTCAATGTCACTTTCACTTGCGTCTATGGCTGTCCGTGTAATTACATCTGCTACACACTCCTGCGCTGCCTATGCTCTTCTCTGTCTTTCAAAAGTCTTTTATGGGATTTGAATACCTGTTGTTCCTTCTCTATTTCCCCGTTCCGTGATTATGTTTTCTCGTGCTAAATATTTGACTGGCCTCATCTGTCATTCATTGATTCATTCATTGCATTGTTTCTCTTCTTCTTCTCTCGTTCACTCTTCTGCATTCTTGTTCTCCTTCTGCTTGTCTTCTTCTTCTCCTTCTTCTTCTTCTTGATTGTGTTCTTCATCTTGACTCTTGACTTCTTGTTCTTCTTGATTGTTGGATGTGCGGCCTTCTCTTCGTGTGTTGCTGTTGCCTCTTGTGTCCTTGACTCTTACATGAAAGGAAATCCGGGTTCTAATTCATGGATTGTGGTGTGTGTGATACAGTTGAAGTGGAAACTAGTGAGGCAGTGTCTGTCGAGCCAGAGGCGGAAGTTCCAGCGGCGGAAGCCGAGCCTGAAGAATCCGCTCCCGCTGTTGTAGAAGCAGAGCCCGAAGCAGAAGCAGAGCCTGAAATTGTTAGTGAAAAGCCAGCAGAGCTGGAAGTTGAAGAGATTGAAGTTGCCATTGAAGAAGAGCCACAAGTTCCAGTTCCAGCTGAGTCAGAAGCTGACTCCGCACCAGTAGTCACAGAAATCACAACAGAAATAGAAGAAGAAACTCAAGCACCCACAGAAGAACCTGAGTCCGTCAGGTAACAATTAACACAAACACACACACACACACACAAACAACCCAACAGAATCCACCACAGTACGTCTACGAATGACGAAACAAGAGAAATCAAGCTCATCGTCATAGCAGATTCTTAATCATTAATCCCATCCATGTAATGCATCTGCAATCTGTTTTGCTATTGAAACGCAGGCCATCATCTTCTGCCACGTATTTATTTTTGGCTTACAGCGCTTATACATAGTAGCATATTTTCAAGTGCAAGTGTAGGCAAAGTTAAAGAAAGCACTTTTGCAATTGAAAGTTGAGTTGAGATGGTCCATTCAAAAAGCCGTATCTTTTTAAACAAAAACTGGTATTTTTGAAATAATTTTTTTAGGCAAAGATTGAGAGCGTAGGCAGCTGCCTGCTATGCCTATATAGCAGAAACCTCGTTCAAGTTACGCCAGATTTCGGCAGAGTGAACTTATGATAGCGTCGTAAAGGAAAATGGTTCAATTATAATAAAGTTGCTAATTGGGATTCGACTGATCGTAGTTCCTAATAATTCAGTTCAGTTTTGGTATTACTGAAATAACTGAATTTTAATGCGTAGTGCAGATAATCGTTTAATAATTAAACTAGAAGCTATGCGGGTATTCTACAAGTTTGCCGTATGCATCAGTAGTTCGTCATAATATCTGTAAAGTAAATGCTTGAATGCACTGTACTATCAGTGCATGATATTCTATCTATGTAGAATTAGTTTGTAGATTTACTAGACTAGGTAGATGTGTAATATATTACGAGCAAGGTAACGGTAACGGTAGATACATAAATAATTACCTACCTAATTACTTCCTACAAACCCTTATTGCCATTTTTTTCCCTTTTGGACCTACGTATACACGACCAAGCGAGTTCTTTTTGGATTCAAGTGAAAGTTCTCCGAATAGTAATTTCAATTTTTCAATGCCTGGCCAGGTAGTTCTAGTTGGAGTTGGAGGAGTTTCTCTGCACAGCCACCCACGCATGCAGTCATTGTCCTTTTATTTAGTTCTTTTTGAAACTTTTCCAGCCCAATTCCAACCTAATCCTAGAGTTTCAGATTCTGCTCCCAAACTCATAATCCCAATGGTACTGGTACTTTGGCCCTAGTTGGACGAAAGAAACTCTACCTAGGTACAGGAACCTATTAATTCGCCTAAATCAGAAGCAATCAGTCCTATCAGTCTCTCTGGTTGTAATTTATATTCTATTCTGTATCTCACTCCATCCTGTCATCGATCCAGGACTCCCCACTCAATTTTATGAAACTCTCATTTTATTAGAGAAATATCTCTCCAGCCTCCCAGCGACAGACTTTTCAGCTTGACGCACACCGCAGCCCTTCCAGCTGCCATGAAACAGTGTGACAGTGTGATAGTAGTAGCAGTCAGAGTTCCGGCTTTGGCATTCATTCCATTTTATTAGCGTCGCATTAATATGGAAATAATTGGAATATCTCAAATGTTCAAATCATTAGCAAGTCTAATTTGAAAAATTCTAAGGGAACCAAGAACAAGGTTCCTCATACATGGTAGTTCTTTAGGCTATTGTTCCCTTCTCGGGAGTTCGTTATAGGGCTCGGCTGGGCTGGAAACTCAAATCGAATTTGAGTCCAAAATCCAGAAATGAAGCTTAACAGTCACAGCTTCAGTAGTGTATACTGTATGGTGTAAAGTCGTTCCACATTTAAAGGAAAATTTACATTAATTAGTAGGAGCTTCCTATTGTTGTCTGTTCTAAAGCGACCCTATATAGCCTTATAGCCCTATATATCTTTCAACTATCCATATACCTAGGTATATTATCTGTTGAAGCGTTCCCTCTGGTTCTGGTAATTAATTCAAAAATATGAAATGCTCGATGCTATATGATGTAAGGACCTATGTACCTACCTCCATTACTAATTAACCTTTTTATTTTTCCCCCATTGAATTGGGTGTATAGGCAGAGCGTAAGTGAGGAGGTGGAAGGAGAGCCAGAAGCCGCAGCAGCAGAAGCAGAACCAACAACAGAAGCAGCAGCGGAAGAAGAAGCTGAAGAGGAATAGAGTACAGACAGAGAAAGAATGATTAAATCTAATTAATTAATATTATATAAATAAATGTAATTAACTCAACTTCAGTCAACTACAATTCTACATAACATGAACACACACACACACACACACACACATTGACACTTGTATTTAATTAATTTTTTTCGTTAACTAGCTCTTAGAACAATATCACTATTGTGTATGTATTCTCAAATGGGTGGGTAAGGGAATTCCAAAAAATCCAAAATTACTTTATTTCTGAAACTCTAATCGTAAGTTTTATGAGAATTTGACAATGTGTATTGATTACATACATGGTAATCTAGTCAACATACTTATAGTCAATTAAACATCTTGTTTGTGAGTACGTCCATAATTCAACACTGCCATCAGATTTCAGTTGACGCCTACAGGATTTATTAGAGCTTTGAAATCATTCATTATTAGTATTACTATTATTAGGAAAAAGTTAATTAGCAATGATAAATAATAAAGCAAATTTCTGTCATTGTCATTAACTTGCACGTTGGCATTGAGATTTGAAGGAAAATCGAGTCGTAGAGTCGGTGTAAATGTATGTGAATGCCTGCTAGTACTATAAGTTATAAGTAGGTATGCAAATAGTCTTAATTAAATAACTGTGCTATTAAATAACTTACTGTACATTGTACATAGACGCCAGAGTAAATTCAAAAGCTTTTAATCTTTATAAATAGAATACCTATTGGAACATCAGGGGAAGGATTACAAAGTGGTAAAAGCAGGCGTCAAAATAATTATGTAATTTTAATTTATAGAATATCCAATATCCTTGACAGTTAAAATGATAAAAACTATTATGACAATATAATATTTTATTATTTACGTAAAAATGTCACTGTCACTACTATACTCATACGATTATCTCAACATCCTTTTATCAAATTGTATTAGGTAAATATAATAATCATCTGTGTGAATTTGTGTACGTACTGTAACCTGTAAACTGTATGTAACTATAATTATTTGACTCAAAATAATTATGCTCTACAACCTACCACTACATATATAAACAATTACATGACAATTACATGCTCACATTTTCTTCTTTGATCATCATCAAGTTTGTTTTTTGTTTTTCTTGGTTTGGTTTTTAAACGCCTTTGTAAGTAATGAAATGAATGATTCAATGTAATTAATGAAATGGACTAAATGGCTATAAACTGTATAATAATAATAATATGTGGTAGGTATGTATTATATAACATAACAAGTCATTTGAGAAGTTAAAGTGAGTAAGTATAACGTACTTATAGTTTTAAGTTAATTTAATAGGGATAACACTAAAAGAAATATTAATTTTGAGTCAAATCAGACGAATGCTTCAATGGTGCCGAATGTTTTGGAGACTTTTCCTTCGAAACGAATTCGAAAAAATTGTATCATATGTCACTGATGACTAATTGTAAGTAATGTGTATGTATATGTACAGTCAGTTAAGGTCAAAGTTGAGTGACTGAATTTCTCTCGGACTTGAAGAATAAGACAAAAGTAAATAAAACTCAATAAAATATACAAAATGTAATTAAAACAATCAAAGCTAATTATAATATGCTCTTATTTAACATAGTTTACAAATTAAATAATAGTAATTAAAATCCCCGATTAATTCTTTTGCCGTTCTAGGAGTTCAAAATATAATTAGCACGTACTGCACCGTGCTACCAACGTCGACTTGTGTCCCATAATAAAATGGACCAGCTAGTGTTTCGTACATACTCGATAACATAGGAATTAAATTACAATTATTATGACATAAGAGACAGAGTTTTATATAAAATTTAGGAAATATTTACACGATTCAAATTGATTTCTCCCTTTAGATCGATCTGTTTAGCTAATACATATTTTATATCAGTAATAATATGTTACTCGAATGATTGGCGATTGGGAACTTCCGTTGGGGGTCCCAGGTAAAACTCGTTAAATTTTCGGTAATGGTTAACAATGGAGACACCACACATTTTCGAGATACTGTAAATGATTATGCACGTATCGGATTCATCCTCAGTATAAGCCAAGTCAGGCCGAACTTCCGCCACGGCATTCTTGACGCAGGAAATCAGTTCATGTTGCTTGTCAAAGGGGAAGTTGCAGGAAATTTCATATACTTTGGCGTTGGCATTACCATTGCTTCGATCTTGACAACCTTCAGGCTGTCCAGCGTCCAGCCACCCTGCATTATTGGTCAACAGGAGATTTCGAACGGCTTCCGCTATCAGTACATTGTCTCGCTCGCAAGTCGTCTGAATAGGAATGATTCTTTGAACGTAGTTAGGGGATGCAAATACTTTGTTTCCCTTGAATTCTTCCATAATCTTGTAAACAACTTGTGCGTGACGAATGGGCTAAAAGATAAGTGACAAAAGTGTTTGTCAAACGATTTACATTCAACGGTTTGTTAAACGTAAAAAAAACAATAATTAATGAAGTAAAAGAAATTAAATGAATAAGTACCTTAGCTTTAAAGAAAACTAGATTCGCAACTTGAGTCATGATCAACGGGCCTACAACTTTCCGTTGAACTTCGTCATCCTGGGGACTAATCATAGGTAGACTTCTAGCATTCTCCATGATTTCCAAAATTAGCGTCATGTCATGAAATATGAAATCTGTGATATGGCCAGTGCGAGCCTTGCGAACGGCGTCAATCATATCCATCCGAGACCTTGGTAGAACTTCCGCTAGAAGCATGAGCGTTTTGTTCGAGGCAATGCAGTAAAGACCTTCATCCTCTTTTTTGGCAACACGAATCCTCCAGTTATTCAGTTCAGTCAGAGCATGCATTTGTTGATTGGTAAAATGTTTCCGGGATTTATTAACCCAGTCAGTCAGATCTGGCTTTTCGTAGCGCTAAAAACAAAATAAGATAAACACTGGAATTGTGCTACTACGGATCAATGATCAAAATAAGATCGTAATTAAAAGTAACCACTCTGATTTAAGATGGCCGTTAAATCGATATAAACTTAAACTTACAATGCGGCATATTTCCTTAGAATTCTCGTACACTTGAAATAAACCTTCGCGTCCACGATCATCACCATATTTATCGAAAATAGCATCTTTTTGCAAATCGTACAGATTTAAGAGGAAGTGAGAGTCGCTTCTGGCATAATCTACCATCGGTTTTGGGAGAGGTCTGTAATAGCATGATTTTAAAAGTACCTAGTCTATTAACACCAACTGATATTTGAAGGCTATCATTTCATTACAATTTTATATTTATTTCTACGGTCAACGGTACCTGATTCGCCAGTCAGCTAACTGGTACTTTTTGTCCGTCTCAACATTTAAATACTTTGTGAGCAAGGCAGCCAATCCCACAGCTTGTTTCGAGTCCATAGCGATTTTTTCCGCTTCGGACGTGTCAAACAGACCCACTATATAAACTCCAAAATCTTTCTGCAGGTACGTCACATCACAGTGGGCACTATGAGCCACCTAATATAATATTGCAAGTCCATTTAAATTAAATTCAATCGTAAAATTACACAAATTATTATTTTTCTTTGCGCTAAAAATATAATCAACATGGCAAGTTTTAAAGCGTACCTTCATAACATTCGGATCTGTGAAAATATCGTTGAGACAATGCAAGTGGTCACGAAGACTAAAGCAGTCCACAAGATAATCCTTGGACCTCCTATAGATAAAATATTTATTGAAAAGGTAATTTAATGGGTAAATCTAAGGTTTCTCGTCAGAAATCTTCTGATTTTTTTATACTTAAATTTTAAGACAAAAATAAAAATGCGTAGAATCGTTACGTAGATATTTGTATGAGGCAAGTCAATCCAAAGTAGCTACGATCCGAATGCTCGACGTCGAAAGCAATTTCCGTCGTTGCCCGTAAATCCCTCATCATCATATTTAAGCTTTGAAGTGTGTGCACAACGTGGTAAGTGGTTTCGCCCAATTTCTTTACGGGCCAGCGACGCTCAGTACGACTCAATAATGCACTTGAAGGAATCCAGCGGTCAATCTCTACATTGTAAGGATGCTCAAAGCTGCAAACGCGGAAAAAATGAAATTACTTATATACAGTATACCCATGTCCACGATAAAACAACCGAATGAAAATGAATACCAAGAATAGCAATAATTCAAAGTGCCCTTACAAGAGTTTTCCAGACTTTTTATCTTTGACAGGGTTTAAATCCAATGGTTTGATTGCATGTGGTTTTGTTGGTAATTTTGGCATAAATGGAGAGTCATCATTGACAACTGGCTTTGTGAAATGAAGCTGGGGCTTAGGCATATTCTGTGTGGCGGCTTGCATTTGATAAAACTGCTTCCGCTTTATCTGCTGCTTCGTCAAAGTTTTTGCTGGAGAATTCGGATTCGGACTGGAAGTACCGGTGCCAGTAGTGGAAGAGGCTTTACTTCCCTGTGCCCCGTTGAGAGTGCCCTTTGATCCTTGCACATGGTCTACACTGTTTGGAGGTGAAACTCTTCGCGAAGGTGTTGATGAGGCCGAAAGCAATGGCAATGGCGACTGGGATGATGAAGAAAATGAATTATTTCCAAACGAATTACGTTTCTCTTCGGGTTTCCTTCTAGCTGGTTTGCCTTGCGACCCACCCTTCGGAAAAAATTCCTTTTTTTCGGATTCAAGATCTCCCTTTTGCGACAGATTAGAGCTGCTGCTGGACTGTGACAGTAAACCCCTTTCAACGGGAGAAGAATTACTATTAACAGCGGAAGTTGGAGGTTGTGTAGTTGCATTTGACCAGTTGTCACCAGCTGAATTCGGAAGGTTATTTGTACTTTTTAGTTCCCCATCACGAAGAACCAGATCAGGAATATTTTCGACGTACGGTTCCGATTTTAGTGCAGGAAATTCTGGTAAAATCTGACTTGAAAGTTGCTGTGACGAAGGTGAAGATGAATTATTACCATTATCATGGACTCGAATACTATCACTCGACGGGTTTAAGTGAATGTTACCCAAACGGTGAGTTAAATCTAGACTTAAACCGTCGTCTCCCTCTGGATGAAGTAAACTTGGTGGCGGTGGCAAGCATGAAACATCCTTCTCATTTTCAATGGGAAACTTCTCAAAAAAAGTATACAATTCATCAATTTTCTCAGATTTGCTAGTATCCTTACTGAGATTGAGAACTACTAGAAAGCCTTTGAGACCCGCTTTCAAATTATTCTTGTTGCTCTTCTGTGGGCCGGACCGGAAACCTCCAGAAGACTTTCTGGGCTTCGTAAAATGTCCATCACTTGTAGCAGCGTTGGACGTGGACGGATTATTCTGTGGCATTCTTGTGATTTCGAGATTATTTTAGTTTCTTGCTATTGCTCTTGAGTAATTTATGATGAATGTAGACAACATAGAACGAAACTCGGCTTCTGCTTCTATTTCTAAATATAGGCAATAAAATAAATTAATTTTGCAAAACATTGTAGTATTTAATTACATAATTTTACATTTACACCGCACGTAATTAATTAACTGAAAAATAACGCTGATTGATATTTGATAGGAGTAAAGATTAATTACCATAACTGACGGACTGCTGACCGGCAACTGACAGTTGAACCCTGCGGTTATAAATATCCCTCAAGTTTGCTTCGCCTTCCAGTTCCAGATTCAACAATTTTGAATTTGTTGGTTGGTTTAGTTTTACAGTTTACAGTAGAACTGTAAAACAGCTAACACAATCAGTTAAAACAGTTAAACTCAGTGCTCGCTACGCAAAATGCAAATAATGAATGTTGATTGTCAAATCAGCAAATGCGCCACAAGAACTTTCAACATTCAACATAACGTCAAACGCCCAACTTAGCTTGTGTCATTAGTTTTTACTTGTAGGGTAGAAACTCAAAACAAAAAGTGTCATGTCACGCCACCGCAGCTCTAACTCACTTACAATTTATACGTATTTATGTTCAGAAAAACTCGATGTCAACAAAAACGAAAGATGCACATACATTGATCAATCAGACTGGCATACTCACTGGTGACTGGTACTAATTATTGATAATCCAGAAACCGAAAGGTTGAAGGTGAAAGTCCAAGTGAATTGAAGTAAGCAGTATTTATAAACACTAAAAAGTCAGAATAAACAAAAACCATTAAAGTATCAATTAAAAAATACCAAGAGCCAAAAGCCAAACACTAAAGTTGAAAGTCAAAAGTGAAACAACAATTGACAATGATGAATAATGAAGGAAATGCTGATTTTGCAATTCTTCCAGGCAAACTTGTGAACATTAAATGTCTTAATTGACAAAAACTGACAACTTACTGGACAAATGACAATCTTCCTATCACCAACGGCAACCTCAAAAAACTCGTCAAACCTTTGATTTCCAATTTCGAAGAGTTGACAGAGACAGTCAACAGTAATGAAGTCCAACTTTCAACTTTACATTACCGCATTTGGCATTTACAACAAAATTTTAGATTTAGAGGTGACGATGACAATTGACACTTTTCAGACAAGCAAAATTTAGCTTTTTCCAGTAAATTCAAAATTAGTAGGGAAATTAATATTAGAGATTTGCACCGATTGAATTTTGTATGTTTAAATCCTAAATAAAATACTGCTCTGGCTTGTAATTTTGGTAGTTTCACGTTTAGATTCGTATCTCAAGATTTACGTAAGCCACAGCTGTAATAAATCTATTAATAATTACTAAATTCCTATTATATTTGGTCAATTAAATAAAAGAAAAGGTCGGGGAGACAGGGATTGGAAATACATTCACGGCATCGAGATCTAACATTGAACAGAAGAGATCGAATAAGCGCCTCATCAAGATCATCAAACTGATCCTGTGTGTATCCTTGAATCTTTTTGAATTCTTGGGGAAAGGGATGCGGAAATAGTGACAGATTTTAACACGCGAGAGTGCTTGCACCGACACATCGCATGCTACACAAGACACAAATACTTAAATTGAGTACACATTTTTTTAAGGATTAAGATTATAATTAGAATTAAAATGATTTTATTTGTTATTTAGCCATAATTTAATAATACACTTTTACTCGTGTCAGGCTCCACAAGAAAAGCAAAGATAATTTGATCTAAAGTAAAATCGTACCGTTTTTTAGAACCTTTTCGAAGCGTAATATAATTACTACTTAGGTGGACTTATGTAGGTTTGAATGTTTTTGAAAATGGTAATTTATAGTTTTTTATTAGCCGTTTGAAAAAGTGTTATTTACTAATTTTGGCCGTTTTGGAAAAGTTTTATTTACTAGTTTTGACCGTTTTGAAAAAGTTTTATTTCCTAGTTTTGACCGTTTTGGAAAAGTTTTATTTACTAGTTTTGACCGTTTTGAAAAAGTTTTATTTACTAGTTTTAACCGTTTTGAAAAAGTGTTATTTACTAGTTTTGACCATTTAAAAAAAGTTAATTTATAGAATTAAACACTTTTGTAAAGCATTCTCTCCATGGTTTCCAAGTTTCGAATAGATTAAAAACCGTATCTCATTGACTCGTAATAATTTTATTTTGAAAGATATCTACATTTGAAACATTTGTATAATTATCATTATCATCTTTAGCATATTTTCTTGGAGAATTCCATTTATAAATTGTATCAGAAATGTGTAAAAGTGTCCCTGCGTGAAATCTTGATTCATCAATTAAAATAAACAATAAACGTCAAACTTCACTAAAATGAGCGGTTTATAAAGAGCCAGGAGTCTAAACTAGTAAGCCTGCTGTACTTTCGTAGTCGTAGTGTAGTTACTTCACTTCTACAGTAATTACAGAAAGTTCGAACTACTAGCTCAAATGAATGAAAATTATATCACTAGAAAATGAAATTTCATCCTGTTGCTCTCAAAGATCTAGCAAGATTTTTACATCCTAAAAGATCAAGTATGAACCTTATTAATAGGGAGACCTACACCTCAGCATGGTGTACAGTATCTCTTAATTTGTAATCACATTATCTTTCCTCATGTTGAGTCACGTGATCTAAACAACATTTAAAATCTGGATCAACCACAATTATTATCTTGAAGCTAAACTCCCACCTATGCATACACTACAAAATAGAAATACACATGCATAATTAATCGTAGTGAATACAGTATCTGTAGCTCAAAGAAGAAAAAAGTTTCATTGTTTTTTACATTAAAACATTTACATTAGCTTTTATTGCACTTCAAATGTACATACTTACATGTACGACCGTTTTGAATAATAGATTTCACAAAGAAAATATATCAATTTAATTCAAAATTGAAAGCATCAGTATAACAAAACGTCTCGGGCGTCATTCACAATATAAAATCAGCCGACACAAAATAATACTTGAACTAAATACTGACAGCACACAATCATACGCAACGCAATCACCATCATCATCAACATAAACTTTAACGTCTCTGCTCATTCCTTTAATTAAAACATGTGTGTATTAATTGATGACAAAGTACAACTTTTCTGAGCCACTGCCGCCGCCGCCGTCCCGATCTAAATAAGGAGCCAATAAGTGCTATCTTAAATATCGTATAAAATTAAGTATGTATGTAGGTAGCCAGAAGTTGAGCTATACGACAGGTGTACTTACATATTTAGGTATATATATATTACTTTTAGCTGTAAAAACTACGCATGCAGATCAGATTTCCATTCAAATCAACTTCGTTTTTTTTTCATTCCATGGACGCGATCGACACGAATCAGGAATCAACGGAATTATAACAATAATTAAAAAAAAATATATAAAAAAGTAAACAATGATGAATTTAAGACAACAATATTGATTACTTACATTCATTTCCCTCTACAACAGACTACTACAATAATACAGGCAGAATCATAATCATAATCACACACATGTACAATACAATCTCTTCATTCGTATCACATCAGTCTCACACATTTTATATTAGTTTGGTACTAGAAAACACAACTACTGCACTGGGCAAAAAATCCTTTCCTTAACTTAACGCTACATAAAAATAATCTAATCTTAATTACACATCTCTATCAATAATAATAACAACAAAAAAATGCAAAATACAAGTATACAAAAGTATAGTAAGTTTCTTGAAGATGTTTGAGCGAGTACCACCGCACCGTACATAGTGTGTTTCACTCCACACATTGAGTACAAAGTGATTTTGCACTACTACATTAACTCCGTATGTAACTGTGTAGCCTTTAAGCTTCAGGCAAACAAACCTAGGCAGCTTAAAGTTAATAATCAATTTTACAGATAATTCTGCTGATCTTCTCCTGACCTTTTTTTTTAAATACCTATATGGTCTTTTTTTATATCTATATAAATATATCTACCGTCCTATCATCGCTCTATTAAAATCATCACTGCAGAGTAGAAAAGACAAAAGAAAGCTGGTCAGCCTTTGTATACAGTATACATCATATGATTTGATTTAGACAAAAAATATACTTTTGTAGGCACACACGTCGAACAGGTATGTATTACATAAAATATTTTTGAAATCAGAATCAGTGAACTATGAATAATTGTGACTTTTAAACAAACAAACAAAAAATAGATAAACACGGATTTCAAACCTACAAATCCAAATACCAAAAATAAAATATGGGAACCTACATAAAAAAAACTTAAAAATCGTGAGGTGTATCCTTAATCATTGCCAATGCCAACTACACTCTTTCGTAAACATTTTAAAATATTTTAAGAAAAAAATATAGAATCATGCGTGTAGGCCGGTGTAGGTTAGTATGGCGAACGGCAGGGAACAATAAACAAAAAATATCTTATTTATATAAAAAATATAACGTAAAGCTTTTCATTTTCATAATGCAGGTAAAGCTCTTGACTTTTTTGTTGTTGTGTTAAATGAACTAAAACTTTTAAACTCGTGGCATAGCTGTATGTTCATCAGCAGCTGCCGTGGCTGTTTTAACTTGAACGTCCGAAGCTCCCGTCTCCATGTCATCTACTTTGGGGGATGCAATGCCCGAAACGACGCTGTCCACATCCCCAGTTTCCGCAACTTGATTGCCCATGTTGATGATTTGACTGACAGAGTACGTACAGGTAGGATAGGCCTTTGCACACACGGACGCTGCTTTGCTCAGTTCCCCAATCTTGGCAGCTTTCCTATAATTTGTGGTCGCATCCTCAACATTGCTGGGCAGAAGGACGTTCATTACCCTGTAAAATATATATATAAACACTTTAGTGAAGACCAACTTTAATTACTGAGCAAGTTCAATGCCACATTTTTGAAAAGAACATTTAATCTTAAATAAATCTTTAATAGAGACAGAGACACGAGCATTGCCTCATGTTAGCACATGCAAAAGAAATCAAGGTTGACTTTGACTCTTTACTGTACAACTGCAACTTACTAATGCACCTAATAAACCGGTTTTTCTTTCATACTACATAGACTACATACTGTGTAGTATACGCACAATAAACCATAGTTATAATAATACCTACATACTTTACGTCTCATTCACCTACAAATTGTACCGCTAACTCTGTTGCAATTTTTCCCCAACGTAAATATTCAGTAATTTGTTTGTGGATTGCATAGCAAACAATTCTCGAATTCTTATTATTATTCGATTCTGATTCCCTCAAACTTTTACTTTTAAATTTTTTTTCTTTTAATTCCTACAAGAAATATACCTACCTAGGTATGTTACTTGGTTGCATTTGATTGCCTTAGATGAAATCCCACAAGATTTCCTCAGGGTCATTGGCATAGTAAGGCAATTCTGAGATTCGACTCACGATTGCACAGATGATATGAGCAAGCATTTAACTATTTAATAATTTCTCAGCATTCAGCATTTATCAGTAACGCTATAGACTTGCGGTATGATTTTTACTTTTTTTTTTGTGTGTTTCAGGCATAATTTGTTACTGTGCATTACAGATACAGCGTTGGATGATGAGATAGTATAATGCGCAGGTGTAATATTTAATTAATTATGTGAACCGTTTAATCATAATTACAGTAACAGGATAGTTGGCTGTCACGAAACCGCAGGCAGTGGAGTATACTGTGCAGTGCAGTGAATGTGCAAAAGAATAAATGCGTACACTATGTATTTTTGAGGTATAGCCTGCAGCCATGCTAATTAATTGCAAATCACTAGCAGCCATTATAAAGAGAAGATTTGACGGGCCGTAAACATAGTAAATATGGAAGTTGCATTGAAATTTTGGCAAATGTAATTTCAAATTGTGAGTAAAATAAAAAAATTACTGCGTTGTAATTTGCAACAATAACAATTGCACTAACAGCCTAACTACCATACAGAACCTCCGATAGCTTAGAATAAAAAAGATAAAAAAAAATAATAAATCCTTAACTTTGTGCACATCAACAACATCCTGTTAAACATAGTAGGTACACTGACATTATTATTTCCTAATAAACTGCATTAAATTAGTGCAAAACTGCGAATAAATTTCACTATAGTAGAATAGAAATTGACAGTCCGCAGTCCGTACATATGCTATATATATATAATCCATCTAACAAAAACAATTTCCATTTCTATACAAACAAGTTATAATCTAGGTATATAATTAAATTATGGGAGGCTTTATATATACCTACACAAGACAGGCAGTCACCTTTAAAGATTTTTAAGAAATTGAAATGGAAATTGAGATTCCTTTTTGCCTAGCTTAATTCGTAATTGCGGAAAAACTACCCAGATAAGGATCGAACATCCGTTTTTCCTACATTTTTTATTACAATTGCCGACAAAAAAAAAGGGAAAGAATGTTGTAATAATAAATTAAAAGAAATTAATACACATACACATTTCAATCTTTCTACTCGAGATGCCAATTCGTCAATAAACAAGCCAGCCATCACAGAAAACAATAATATCATATCACGACACATCAAATTT
>JAQFZC010002413.1:0-23254 GCA_034695205.1 Dicyrtoma fusca | reverse complement strand
CTAGTAAATAACACTTTTTCAAAACGGTCAAAACTAGTAAATAACACTTTTTCAAAACTGTCAAAACTAGTAAATAATTTTTTTTCAAAACGGTCAAAACTAGTAAATAATACTTTTAAAAGGACAAAAAAGTAGAAATTACCGTTTTCAAATAGTCAAAACTAGAAATTCTCATTTTTCAAAAACATTCAAAACTAAGTAAATTACCGTTTCGAAAAGGTTAAATGGCTTACCTTTTTGATTGAAGGCTCTCTGGAGAGTGCCAAGTAAATGTCGGATAATACATTATCTCTTTTTAATTGCTCTAACTCTGTTCGGTATAGAATCATCTCTTTTGTGCGACATCCAAAGAACAATGTCATATTCCCCAGCTTTGGACGAGGTACAGTCTGGGCTACGCTAATTCTATTTTGCCAGAAGCCACGGAATGGTGCGATACCGGTGCCGGGTCCCACCATTATGATAGGGCGGCTCGTATCGGGCGGCATATGAAACGATGGTGCGCTACAAAGACAAGATTGAACACAATTTTACACGAAAGTGTTGACAGAGAGCTCTGCTCTGAGCAACGGAGCTCCCCTTCCTTCCATGGAAATGGTTATTCGCAACTGACAAACCATGGAAAGAATGTCTTTCAAAAGTGCTTTTTCTAGAAATTAACTTTTTCAAAACTGTCAGAAGTAGAAATTAACTTTTTCAAAACTGTCAAAAGTAGAAATTAACTTTTTCAAAACTGTCAAAAGTAGAAATTAACTTTTTCAAAAGCATTCAAAACCTGTAACTAAGACTTTCAAAAAGGTCAAAAATATAAATCACCATTTTCAAAAGATGTAAAACTAGATAAAATATCGTTTGGAAAAGGTTAAAAAAAAAGAATATCATCTCATGTCTACATTTGATTACTGGAGCCCCTCAATGAGGGGCAACAATGGAGAAGCATCACTCACCTTCGTACAAAGCAAGGGACGAGAGTGTTGGGTTTGATATCATTGAGATAATTAGAACAAACTCCATAATGTTCCGGCCCTTCCCCTCCTCTCGTTAAGTAAGTGACCACAGCTACAGTCAAGTGGAGCTCTTCGGGATGAGCTAGTGGTGATGAGGAGACGCTGTAAAATCGTGGCTGAAGAAGAGGGAGCATCGTACAAAGTACTGTCGCATCGGGATTCACGAATGGAAACTCCTCAAGAACAGTTCCTAAATGCGGCCAATTCCATTGCTTCCAGTGCTCGTACTCATCCGGATCCTAAAATCATAATAAATCAGTGTATAGCGTGTAACAAAACATCCTTAATCGTCTCTCCACTTCACATTGCCACAGCCAGAATACAAACTCGAGGATTTTATTATAAAACTGAGCTAAACTGCTCCGGTGCGGTGTAATAAGAAATGGAATTCATCTCTCCCACTCGTACTTTTACACAGTCTCCCATAGCTTCTATTAAAAGCTAAACTCCATTTAATGCAAAAATTGTACTAACATACGTAGGTACCTTTGTAGCATCCTTCCACATGCATAGTTTCATATATGTAATGAAGGAATTAATTCCATATGCAAATATTTACAGCCATTCAAAGCTTAATTGAATTCTGTTTTATGAGATTTCCCCATGTCTGCTCAGTGGAGAGTCACTGATTTAAGAATAGCAAAAAGTCCTTTATGAACCTGTCGAAAGCAACTTTAAATACTGCTAACTGCTACCTACATATACCTAACTTATAAGACTTATTGTACGCCTTTATGTGAGAATTATGCTATTGTTTCAAATATTCAACCCAAACTTATATCCTAGCGAAACGGTTTCCTAATAAACTACTAACTTGCTGAAATCGTAGCCGTTCTTCAAATACATCCCATTATTGTTAAATACCTACATACCTACACACATACCAACCTAATAATAACCTTTGGTAAATTAAAATACGAAAATTCATAATAAACACTCTAATCGTAAAGCTAAAATGGCAAAACTCATTAGTAAAGTTAAGTAAATAGACATTTTACTTTGCCCAATGTATTTAAACGCTCCTTTTCTTCGGGATTCTCCGTACATCGAGCCAGATACAGTAGAAGATTAGGTCTCGGTGGTGTTGTAACATCCAAGTAACGGGTTAGCAGTTGCCTTAAGCTACACCTTGGTAAACGCTCATGCGGAATCCATTGCTTTTGAACACCTTTCCACACACCAAATGAAACGACGGTACAATGCACAGTAAGGGAAACAGAACAACTCTTAAATTATTCTCATTCTTGCATGGCTTTTATGCCTAAGCATATATATTTTATAAAATATTGTAACATTTTTCCAATTCAAATTTCAAAGTCAAAATCAACCTTGGTCGGTTGATGACAGCAATAAAGAAAAAAAAAGAGAAAATCCAAACGTTGTATCAACAAATTATAACCCCACTACAGATGTTTTACTCACGGAAATCAGTTATTAATCTAACTGTACTTTATTTCAAATGAAGGAACGGAATCAAAAGCAAAAAGAAAAATGCTAATGAGCATGTAGATTTAAATTTTACACACACAAGAAAAATACTAACAAAATATTCAAGGTTAGGCCAACTATGTACATATGACTGACGGATAGGCAAAGGAAGTAAAAAAGCTTAGGAGGCTGAGAGTCCATCAGCAATTCATACCCAGTGGAGTGTGTTTTTCTTGCATTAGTTGCAGTTGAACCGGTTCATCATAACTATCTGGTTTGTTGATTAATTTATTCATGATAGCGTCAACTAGTTCAGTGCGATTTTCCGACATTATCCCAACATGATCACCAGCATGATAACTTAATGGCGGAGAACCACTTTTCCTTCGCAAAACAACCTGGATGGTCACCCGGCTATAATTGAACATGCATATAACAAAAAACATTGTTTTTAGGCCCACATTTTACTTTTATCTCTCAAAGGACGGGTAAGTTGGAAAATCCGACGGAATTTTTATGTAAACGGTCATGCAGTTTTGCAATACAGGGGGAAATGATGTATTCATTTAAGGTTGGTAAACAAGTGACAAGGGAGAGCATCTATACATACAAAGTACAAAGATAAAGAATCACAATTAAAATAACTATCAACTAATCAGTGTTTGACGGCTGAAAGTCAAAGCTAAAAAAAGAACTGTAATCTTCGACACACCTTGTTCCACTCTGGTGCAGATCTGCCTTCTCCATCAGACTATACATGGCCACTTTGCGATTGTGTAACTTTGCCAGAGCTAAAACCAAATATATATTATTATTAGGAATATTATTTCTGAATATGATTCAGTTATCATTGCGTTGGTTTTAAACGTTAGACAAATTAAATGATGCTATCAGCAAAGCATCTCCTTTTATAATAATTGTGTTCATCTCTTATCGCTAGTTGTAGAAGGAAGCGCCTAAGCACCTTGTGAGTGAGTAAAAGAATCAGCTAAGAGCAACGTTAAAACTATATTGGTTCTCAGGCACACGTAGGCAATTAACAAATGTCAGTTTTACGTACTGAAATGATTATTATTATTACATGAGCACGCGTATCTATCCCCATACATATACCACGCGTATAAATATTGCAAAGTACTAACCTTCTACTTCTTCATCGGCATTCTGAATTGGTAGGAATCGCACGGCTTCAGGTGAGAGAGTATCTGCTTTTAAAGCAGCTGATATCTCTGCCATATTCTTGTCACAGTCCAAGCAGAAAGAATCACATGCAATCTGAGGGACAGGAAGAATATGGTTCATTGAAAGAGAAAGATAAGACAAAACAATAAGATGACACGAGAATTTTTGCAGTAGTTATACACTACACACATAGTACGAGACACCAGACCGTGAGCCAGTCCCGTTTTTCCGTTTTGTGTGGGTGGACAAATCGGAGATACTAAATCATGACGGAGAAAATGCCTGCCTTGGTCAGCAGTTCTCTCATTCTCATGACTCGACCATTAAATAGGATAAATGTACACAAGTGAAAAATCTTCTTGGAGCGCTTAGAGATTTATATAGAGCGGATATACAGTTTACAGTTCCAAACTACTTTACAAGCCGCAAAAAACAGTCGCGAAACAACTTCTGATACTTATACAAAGTAATACCTACATAGGTATCTTCAGTCGAGGTCTCACGTGGGTACAAACACAATCATCACCTAACTGTACCAGTAGCCAGATTTCGGCCCTATAGTCTAGTTTTCCAGATAATTATTTAGGAGCATACGTGAAAGATCTCGGCAGCCCAAACTCTGAATGCCTGGTCTTGACCCGCGAGTTCATCCCCAGTTGTTAACTTCATTAGCCGCTCTCCTCCCAGCTCTCCCAGGAGATTATCCACGTAGCGTCCAAACGCACAAAAGTTAGGATACGCACTTGAGCCCAGTGCGAAAACGCCGAACCTATAAATTAATTAGGATAATTAGACCACAATGTAGCAGGACTGACACTGTGTCCAATAGACAAGAGAAACATTAATAGGCAACTATCTGAAGCGATAAGAACTTTTGCTATTGCTACCACAAGCAGAGTAGCACACGCTTTAACACTTTATTGCCACACTACCTAGCTAACCCCTCTGTATTAGCTTTGCTTTCTGTGATTCACGCAATGTAAACTGATCGAAAAGTTAACGCTGAAACTTAAACTTCCTAAAATCCTTTACTTTCTACTTGTACTTAAATCATTCATTTATTTAACAGGATCAAAGGTAACAACATGCAACAAGGTATCACTCCTTTTGTTGGGCTGCCGACATTCTCAGTACAGATCTCAATACAGAAAAGGTTTGAAATTTGAATACACCATTCGGTGTAGACAGTGACAATGCTTCCGCTCACTAACATCTCAGCGATTAAAGAGATTAGTTCCTCCTACATAAGTTGTAAATAGCAATAACTGTAAATTGACTTACGTAATATTTCTAAGAGGACCAGATGTATCATCTGACATCACATCAGACATTTGACTTCCTTTAAGAGAGTCAGTTCGGTCCAATTTACGATCTAAAGATGAAACTGAATCCGTCTGACTGTTCATTTTGATGAAGGACTTGGAGGTTGCCATGCTACATGGAGAGACACATACAGAAGGATTTTGAAATATATTAAAATTAAATAATCCCAGTGCATGAATATATGTAAAAATATGAAGGTAGTAAATTAACTTTGAATAAATTATGTAAAATCATTCAAAAGAATGAATTAATATGTAAATACCACAACCACAATCTACAAACACTGTGAGCACAACACAACGAAGTAGAACTAAACGAACAAAAAAAAAATTAAAATAATTTTACTTTATTCCGTACTCATCTCCGGTGGTAAATCCTTGATTCATCTTGATCGAGTATAAACTATGTGCAAACGACTGTAAGTAAATTCAATGAAAATTTGTATGACTTATGCTGTAAAAACAACGTAAAGTTGTATATAGGTATATACATTTATGTTTATAGTTAGGTTTACAAATACCTCGCCATTTTCAGGGGGGTCTCCGTTACCAGAGGTTGAAGTAACTACTAGAATTAAAGTTTCGTGTTCAATATTAATGATGTCGTAATCATCCATGCAGTATACCTACATCAAAAAATTCAATAATCAAATCATTTTATTCATTTTTCCCATCTTCAAACAAATTTTCAAGTCAAGTTAAATTCTGGGGCCACCAAAAGCTTTACATATGATCATCTCAACCGCTTTTTACACGCTTAGTTTAGAGAGCTCAAATTATGCCACAATCCCTTTTAAAGCACCGCCACAAAAAAGTGGGTCTAAACACACAGTTTACGAATATATCTACCGTCATACATACCTACATATGAGCCAGGAATTGCAAATTTAAGCTTATCGCAAAATAAAACTTCCCTGGACTGGAACCCCGTGGCTACGTAATCCGAAAATGATGCAAGATACAACTATGAAGGAGGCATTGAATTTACAAGCTTACTACCACTTTCACTGGGACTCAGCTCAACATATTCTATACACGGCAAGAGCCTACTATTCAGATTGAGAGGGAAGCCGTACAGCTCCAACATTCTAAATTGTATCTCAGTTTTCAATGAATGGGCGTATTGCTAGTGTTAGTGCTGTCAAAAGTGAACCTGAGAGTTGAATGCATGTCCGAAAATTTCCCCCAATCGTCTTGCATACATTTCCGACTTGCCCGTTTCAGTCGCATACAGAATAGTAGCCTTGACCCGCTTTGAGAGAGCTTTCCCAAAGAGCTTTGACGTGAATTTGACAGCCCTTGCTATCTCTTTGAAGTGAAATTTCCTTCTTGTCACTTTTCGATTTTTTCCACCCCCTCCATTTGAGCTAGTATCACGTTGAGTTGCTCCTTTCTTCCACACATGAGTTTTCCAAGCGGCTTCTTGATATTCATAATTTGGCTTGAGATGGTACAAAGCCATTTCCTGATGAAATACTGGAGTTGCCGAGCCTGACATGGGTGGTACGATCCAAACCCAGTCAGCAGGGCAACCTCCTCTGGTTCTCATCTCATTTTCATAATGCTTCATGAAAGATTCTGATGCACTGTGATGGTCCACCACCGTCACACCTGCCTTCTGTTAAGTCACAATCCACACACACACACACACACACACAATTATTTCCACATTAGCATTCGCACAGTGCAGTTCAAAAAAACCTGATATTCATGTTAATGTTACGCAACGGCTGTCACTAAGAGCGTACCTGGTAGCTGAACAGAACCGCTACATTAAGCTCAACCAGTGCTCTGTCTTTCCAAAGTGTTGTGGGATTCTTCGTGTCCAGTCCCATTCTAATGGCCACATCCTAAAATCACATGCACACAAGGGCTGACGATAATATAATCATTCAATTTCCTCACAAATTACCCATTTTCATATTAAAACACCACCACTGATCTAATCAGCAGTAATTTCCCAATAATTGCAATACTTTAAAGGGGCAACGCTAAACCTTTCTTTGGTTCTAGTCTAACTAGCAAAATTTCTGTTCCTGCGTTGACCTCCTATGAAAGGGCTTTGACCTAGCAAAGGTCAAATGCCAAAGATCTACCGGATGAGGGAATTTTAGGGCCATATTTCCAGGGGTTGAGTTTCTGATTCACAAACTTAAAAGAGAGAGTTTCAAGAAACGCATTTGCAAGTATTGCATTTAAAAAAACAGTCTACTGTAGAACGGAGCAAGTCCGCACTAAACTACAGAATAACAGTGATTTGAAAACCTGACCTGAATTGATAAATTCATTGATTATCGGCCACAACAATCCTCGCACGCACAAAAACTACCACAGTTATAAAGATTTCTATTTAAAAGGGTCCGTATAGGGATATAATAAAATGAGAATAGTAGGTTTACAGCCTGACTTGTTGTTCGGATAATGCTAAACACCCTGGTCAATAAAAAGCTGAGGAAGAGCAAAACAAGACCGAAGCGCGCGTAATTCACCAAGAATATTACGCTTACAGAGGCTTAGGTAACCTAAATATAAAACCTCTTGTTTTCCTACACAGCTCAGCTCAGGTAATTACGTGAATAAGAGATTAACTCAGGCGCGTATATTTGCCAAGTCCCAAGACTATCTTCTTCACACAGACACACATCCCTCCAACACTTAATCAGTACTAAAACTCAAGAGAAAAATAAAGGTTTCAAAGAAAGTTTCCCGGATCCGGTATTCTAACTGCATATTGCTAATGAAAGCTTTCTTAGATGCATAGACGCATGAAGTAGGTACATAAGTACAGGAGAAGAGCAGATCCAGCTTTCCAGTGCCATCTTCGTCCCGTATTTCCTCCCTATCTGTATCTGTACTAGCAATAGTATCGTCTCAAGTATAAAAAGGTTCAGTATACTGTACATTGTGTATACATTCACCTTTTTCTTAGGTTACTTAAGTAATCCTCTCTCCAGTAGTAGTGCATTTGCCCGATCTATTCCTTCCTTACTACCCCGACGAGTACCGGCCTACATCCCTTCTGCCACTACTTGTTGCCAGTAGCCTTCACTTTAATTGCTATCCTGCCAGACAGTTTGACAGTTGCATTATCCTAACGAACCTTAAATTCGTGAATTTTTAAAGGTTGAGTTCTACGTCCCTGATATAATCAGTCATCATCATTACGTGATGAAGTTCACGCATTAATTCTTTAGTGGTAGAGCTTAAACTTTCCTTAAAAGCTTACAATAGAATTCGAATTTACTGAAATGTCTTACTTTTTTAACGCCAACGCCTACACTACGATCTAATGTGACGATGGGTATACCTTCTATTTTATTACACCGCTTCTTCGAAGGAAAAGAAACCCTTGAGCCCTTGAATGTCTACTAAAAGTGCTAAATATTGAATAATGTAGTAATTAATTTTGACTATGAGCTAAGGTACTAACGAAAAGTAGTCATATTTAAGCTGGCACAAAATGGAAAACGTAGCGTGACCGTAACAGTCAAAAACATCAAAGAAACTTCACATTAAACCAGCAACTGCAGACTTGCTACAGGAATTGCTGGAATTTAGGAATTCCAAAAATGGAATTTACAGGGCTATTTTCAAAGAAAACCACAATTTAAAAAAAGACATTAATTTCTATTATATGTAAGCCCATCCTGGGATTGCTTGGATTTGAGAGAGAGTGGTTCGATAACCATTTATCTATACACAATGTATGTATTTACCTGGAAGCATCATACTGGGAAGTTACAGATATCTCCATTATATGTATCAACAGCTCCCTAATTATATTTAAGCTAGTACGATTATGATGAATACAGTTATTAAACGACAAAGTCGTAAAAACAATTGACTAATCCAAGGTAGACACGCACCACATTTCAGATTTGAGTACTCACTCTATTTATTACAGGGCTCTTCATTAGAGACTTCCAATAAGAGTCGTAGAAATTAAAATCTCCTTCAGTCTCACTATAGTTAGAAGGTTAGAACGTGTGTGGGAGAGGAAAACTCACCTCGAGTACATTATACCGATGAACATCACCCAAATCCCGACAACCAATTTCCGTTCCCATGTACCATCCATTAAATGGACAAGCCGTAAACTCCACTCCGCCACAATCGAAAAGCATTCCAGACACGGCAGGAAGGCCATACCATCGCAAATCCAATTCATGGAACCAGTCAAAACTATAAACAGATTTCAGCTCACTTTGGTAAAGTTCACTCATAAGGTAGGTAATACATGTTCCATTATCACAGACACACTACGTGTCTATAGATGCAATGTAGCAGGAAAAAATAGAGGCTAGCTCTTGTTGAGTAAATGAATAAACCACATAAAAAGCAGACAGAGATATAATGTAACAACAATGGCAACCAGAGGATCATCAATCCCAAGGCATAATTACTGCGGAAGACAAAGAAAGGTCTTACGTCGGATGAACAATGGCAATCTCCAAAATTAACTCGGATGGAATCTCAAAATATTCAGGGTCATAAGCGTTCGCCGAGAGTACCAAGGGTAGAATATCCCATCTCGTTTGTTTCCCTTTCCAACCTAACTTTGTACATATCTGCAATTTCAAGAACAAGAAAATTCCCACACACTCTTCAAATACTCCTTGTGTTAAATTGTGTATACATTTCAATTTTAATATGAATTATGAAATCAATTATTTGTAAGCTTTTGAAGTAAATATAATTGCAATTGTTGCATGTAAGTAGATATATAAGTACATAATATGCTATAGACTGCAATTGTGTAATTTTCTGCCGTAACTTAATGGTAGTGACAGTGACATTATTACTATAGCTATGGTGCAAATTGGGTACAGTAAGTTATTAGTAGACATAAACTGTTGCCCTTGTCAAAATTTGTATTACGTAAATTAATACTGTATACAAAAAAAATGCATTAGTACTACAGTTATTTGACTACGATGTGTCAACTACAAAGCGAATCGTGTGCAAAGCCGCAAAACAAATACGTATGCACAAAGACAGCTTCTGAACGTAGGTGTACATGAGCGCACATGGGAATCGGATAAAAAATGTGCCAATAAAAGCCATTGATACAATTTCGTTTTCGTGCTGAGAATGAAGAGAAAGGGAATACCAAATAAATACCCATGAATACAAAACAGTGAGCATACATTACTAAACTCACGAGGAACCCTCGATTCCGACTAAAGAAACTACGTAGGTACTTTGATGTAAATATCTTGAGCAACATTTTACCATAGCAAAGGCTATGCTACGTAAATCACAACAGCCTATTACCCCATATAGCAATTTATAGTACTTACATATATGACAGAACATTTTTTAATTTTTGTTGACTGAAAAATTTGTCCATTATCAAATATCTTAATTTGACATTTAGGTTTTTTCACAGATAAGATTCAAACAATGCAATGGTAAGCTTATCGCATATTAAACACTATTCTCCAGCTAGGTACAAGTCTACATCGTTACTGAAGATGCAAAATGGCCAGTCTCAATTTTTTCAATACAACGAATAAATGAAGACCAGCCACGTTTCTTTTAAGAAAATTTTGAGATTGGCCATTTTCCGTCTTCAGATTGTCTCCAAAATTTTAAAATTGACCAAATATTGTAAAGCTACATTACTTTCGCAGATGTACAGATAATAACAAGTGTAAAGCATGCTTCTTCTATACTTCTAGCAAGAGTTGAACAAAAGATGCAGTCAGAGTCCATTGTAATACGGTTTGAGGCAGACGCGAGGATCCTTCGTGAGTTGCTGCTGCAGTCTTAACTAAATTATCGCAAAGCAAAGCATGTAGCCGATAAATATAAAATGTAAAGGCACAGTACAATACAGAAGTACAATACTCTATGTAGCAATAGTATTTGCATTGTGCAAAATATCCCACCAATATAACTACTACATTGTGCTTGTACTGTGTAGTATAATCATGATCCGAATAGATGTTTATCTATGTATAGCTTTAGGATTTTATATTTAGTAGACACATGATTCACATGTATATGTAGGGACTGCACTGTCTGGCAATGCAGTCGGTAGGTGCATAGCCGGGAACCATCATCCTGCTCATTTGCTTTCCTAACAAATGTAATGTTATATTAAGTAGCCAAATTCCTTTTCTTGATCACGATTTTGAGCGCCTTGTTTCACTGTGCAGAGGAAATTTTTGATAGTTCGTGAGTAAACAAGTTTGGACAAAGCATGACGCTCACACTCTCTGCTCCCAAAGCAGACACACACAGCCAACCAAGCCAACCTCATGATGTAACAACATTTGAGAATGATTTCGAATGAACCAAGATCAACATGTGCAGTGCAGTCGCATCCGTCGACATAGACTTCTTTGTAAATCCTTGCTCCATGCCGTCTCTACATTGTATTGTATAAATATAATCGTTATTCATTTATCGTATCGTACAGCTATACGGCCATATCAGACGTAAGTAGGTATGCATCTACCCTGATCATGAAGCCGGTGTCTGAATGAAAAGTCTTCTTGAATGAAACCAAATCGCTATACGATAACTCATAAGAAATTTACGAAGATGTGCATGGACGGGTTGCCGTTGGAGCTGGCATTGGCAAATGTTAGTTTATTTGAAACAAACTACAAACTTTCGGCATTAGCCTCTCCCTCGGCCTTCTTCATCTTCGTCTCCTTATGATGGTTTGGCTTGATCTTCACTCTCAAGCCAGGCGCGTGTTCTTAACTGAGTTAATCAACTCCACTAAATTTAATACGTACCATACATTCATAGCTATGTACATAGTACATACACATACCCTCCCTCACCATTCCAGGTCTCGCTAATAAAATATCTTCACCATGGTGAAGCGCAGCTCAAAGTAAAATCGAAATTCAAACTATGATTGCTCAAGTATCCCAATTTTCCACGTTTCCATGACTTTGAAAGGGAAACCTTCGGATTTTCATTTCATGCACACATACACATTCCGCGAGCCAGTGAAAACTATAAAGATACATAGTTGCACATTTTATATTGCATTGGAATTGGAAGTTGGAAGGAAACGCAGCTTGCCGCTGCCCGCTTCAAACGAAAGTTAGGTATAAAGTGAAAAACTAGGTGCTTTTTGAACTCTCTCAAAAATATACGTTGTATTGATTATTAATTCTGGAATCACATGCACGTACTAAGGAGTCAACAGATTCATGCGACTGTGAGTGTGCAGAACACAGAATTCACAGGACGTGCTACGTAGTGAGATGTGCAGGGGGAGAGACAATAATAATTTAAATTTGCACAACGGAAAGTTGAAGATATTGCAAAGGCTAAGGCTGAGTGAGTGAGAGGCAACAGCCACGCTCAAGAAATACTAAGTAGGATTATATTGCTCGAGAGAAAAAGTCTTTGTTATTCCATGGGCTTAGGCTTCGACTGAGGTATTGTTGAAAAGGCAAGACATTAAGGGAAGAAAAGGAACGAAAGGGTTGTTCTTATTCTTGTTGTTGTTTTGATGTTTGTGTGTGTGTGTGAGCGTGCGGTTCAAGTTGGTTGTACTGGTCCTGAGTTCATGAAACTGAGCTAAGGTGATGATGATTTATTTATTCAGTTTAGTAGAACTGAGATTTGATGGTACCTCTGTGAACTCGATGTTGAAAGGATCTCCTGTAATTGTCCCATCGGGATTGCGGTAGCCAGCATAACTGAGTAGTTGAGGGTTCCATATGCGGAAATCGTGTTTCCCATCCGTCCGTTGCGGGAAAATCGTGATTGCAGATCTACACAATGAACGTACATAAGAAGACAGAGTCAGTTATACATAAGCCGGTCACAAAACTCAAAGCACAGCATTATATCAGGCAGAGTCACAAAGTCTCAAAGAGTCAAGTACCTACATTGTATGCACAGACACACACACACACATACTGTACGTGTAAAGACAAAGAAATAATCATAAAAATAAATGTATATAACTACACATTATACGTCCATATTTAAAATGACGGAAGCATTGCATTATACAGCAATATACTAAGTCTTTGAAAATGTGTATCAGTATTTTTATTTTGGCACATCCAAAAATTCAAAGATTCCATTCCATTCATAGTCATATATACATCGGCCCGTCCGTCCGTCCTCTCCTGTCGCATTCTTTTATTCCCAGTGCGCAGATCTAAGAATCTGAGAGCTGAGAATTATGCCGAGAAAAACAATTCTCCTAATACCAAACTCATTGCATGCGTACATTCTGGAATAGATTCTACAACGTTGTTTAAAATTGGTCAAAAAAAGGCAGGATACAAAATAATACAAGCTCAATATAGTTCCCCTATTCCTAACGACAGGCACAACAACGCGAGGGAAAGTTGCACATTTTTTCTCCATTTTTCTACTTGTACAGAACCCAAATAATAAACTCAACAGGCCTCGATCTATGCTCTAAAGGACACTTTTATAGGCGGAGGCACATTCTCTTCCACTAAATTCTTAGCATGTGGTCTGATTTTACATACCTACCTATACCTAGTGGACTGCGAAGCTCATACACAGCTTGCGGGGGAGTAAATGCCCGGATAACTATGAAAAATTACGGTGAGAAAAAATCTCTAGATTTATGGGTCACCATCACCATCAGATAGAAACAAAATCATGCTACCGTATGGAATCTTCCTACCTAGGCTACCCCCAGGAATACCTTCTAATAACTTTATTGGGAGAAAACATTATTGATTTGAATTTTGTAAAAAAAAACTAACCTCGGACATGTCCCCTTCCATATCTATTGATGACTTTCAAATTTGTCTTTGGAATTTCGTTATAAAATGGGGACAGTAATGGGGTCTACTACTAGAGTGAAAGTAAAAGCATTTGTCATCGTGCCCCCTGCATGAGTTTGTGGTTGATAGGAAGAAGAGATAAGTACGGAGCCTGGACCAGCATACACTAGCACATCTACGAGCTTATAGTAGGTACACCTATTCCTGGAGGAAGAGGACCAGGACGACTGACTGGAGTTGGAACTGGAAAGCGGATGTGGAAGTAATGAGATAAGAAGAAACCAGGAGACAAAACAGGATGGAGACAAAGCAATAAAAGTGACTTGAATTCAGCTAACCTTATGTTTCCTTTGTTGGTTGCATACTTAATGTGCTTACAGACAGCTTCAAACATGCCCGTGGTCGTCGTCACACTGCGGGCATCGAAAACCTGTAAAAATCAACCATCCATTCAGTCGTGGAATTTTACTGCCTCCTCGCAGTCAAATGTTGTTTCAGCTCACTAAATTGTTTACCTCACCCTTCTTCCACTACGCCTACGAGTGCCCACCACTCTCCAACACTACTTAACGTACGTAGGCACTCTCTCTCTAACGAAAAGGCTACACACTCCACTCCAAAGTGGCCACATTCGAAGTACATGGTAGCCATAGGATAGGAAGTGGGTAACTAACTGTACGAAATACACTGTCGCAGACGCCTTCTATCTTCTCTCTGCTGTAGAGCTTTCCCTCCAGGATAATATCTGTATCAGTCCTTAGCATCGTTTATTGTTAAGTATAGCTTCAAGTTAATTTGATTGGAATTCTATTCATCTTTATTGACTCTTGACTCAAATAGCTCCCTGCCATCATTCAAAATGCATGCTTAATAGCCTCAAAATGACACAATGAGCTCATTCATCCCTTTATCTACGGAAAAACGGCTCAAGCAAGCCCCGCTGAATACCTATACAAAGCTGTAAACATACTAGTCGTGGGGTATAGTAGCTTATTCTACATTTCAGTGTAGCGGGAGATACATAGGCAGATTATTTTTAGTCTACACAGATCGTATACAGGCATGTTAAACGAAATCTTACTGGTGAGGTAATTAAATTGCATTTCTTGAATTTGACTTGACCACTAAAATTGTAACTTAATTTACTATGATTCGCGTGAGGATCCTCCGGGTCAATTTTGGGAGCTTGTGCTCCTTAACTAGTACGGATATTAGTACAATACTTCACATACTCTTTGACAAGAGGTAACAAGAGGAAAAATTAAGGAACATACTTGTAGTTTAGCCCATTGGATCCGTCCGATACAACGGACAGAATTTCTCCAGGCGAGTTTGGCACCATAAACGAGTTCTGTTTCCGTCAAATTGTAAGTTCCCGTCTCATCAAGCTCCCGAAGAACTTGCTCCCATCGTTGTGTATGAGATGTTGAATTGAACCTGTTGTGAGGGTACACAAAAAAACAGAGCAAACTAAAAACACAAATAAAACAAGAGCAAAATACTTTATGTCTAGGTATGTGCAGGTTGACATTTACACGTCCAAGCAAAGACTTTGCAATCACATTTCCAAATCGACACAATAAATATACGTGTGGCCACCTAGCCACCTACACACGATGATGCTCTATGAACTATCCGGGATAATCGTGAAGGACGTATAAACACGTAGGTCTACCCATATTATTACAACAACAATAAAGTACGGGTTTTTCCGCATGAGTTACCATTGGTGTGGACGTACTCGTAGACACACTTGTTTGTCCAATAGGAAATTTGTCCCTGTCGACAAGAACATCTCGAGGAAGAGCAATTTAAAATTTGACGTAGCGTTAAATCGAAAGCCAGTAAAAACACAAGTAGCACTCAATCTTAAAAAAAAAAACTTTTTCCCCTTGTATTTCTATTTTCTACTCAAATAGCCGACATCATACTTTCTTCTCAGTCTCGCCATATGTGTTGTATGTTGTATGTACGTGGAAGATTTCCCAGTTTCTACGTAACATGTTAGTTTCCTCGTATACTGTTACGTCAATCGTTCAACTTCTCATAGACATAATATGACTAGCCCTATAGGCACCTACCACCCTTCTTTGTAGGCTCTCCCACTTCTCTCCATCAATGTTTTTTATTTAGGAGTCCGATTTACAGATACTATACTGACCATCCTCTAACTTGTAAGACTTCCTCCACCGCTTATCACATACGAGACTTTTAATAGACTCGCATCGAAGATCGAAAATGCTTTTTTGTCGTCATCTGTCCATTCACATCTACAGACTTCTTGCTCATTCACCTTTCAAATAATATAATACGGAGCTCCGACGTTGGAGCTGGAGCTCCTTACAAGTAGAGCAGACAGACCGACAGTACAACACAGATCGTAACTTAGTGCTGGAAGGCACTTATTTCTTTGGTAGAATCAAGTGCCCACAAGTCAACTTTTTCTTAAAGAGCATTTATATTACGATGGAAACAATCTTGTCCCAAATACAAGCACTTTGAAAATTTCACACTTGTAAGGACAGAAGGAAAAACATTTTTTTTCCCCCAAAAAATATGTATGCACTCCTTTTACAAGAGCCAATAACGAGAAATCTACAAGGTGAAAAAAGGAGATGAAGATAAGGTCAAGTAAGAGTCAATAGCTCAAATAAATTATTGTGGGAGCAGCTCTACAATTTTATTTTGTACTTCACACTTACGCCTTTTTACAAAGCTACAAAAACATCTAAAAGAAATATCCCATCGAAATATCTAACCTTCAAGATAGATAGCCTAGCCAGGGTGCTTAAGTAGATGAAAAGTATATATAGGTACATATGTGTATAGGTACAAGCCTACTTTTAAGAAAGTATTCGAAGGTACTTTGGGAATTAGATGGATTCTCAGGCATACTTGGTGGTTACGGTTATGAGTCGTCGGATGGACTGGACTGGAATTGAAATGAAATTGAAAATAAAAAAAAAAAGCCAAATTGAAAGAAAAATACTACAATAACTGTATGAAGAAAATTATATATTTCTTTCATAGTAATGTCAATTTATGTTTCAATTCCCAATACTTTCAATAGTTTACCATAAAAATACAAATACAAGTACCTACTAGGGACATAAAAAAAACCAAATAGGCCTTGCAAACCTTTTGATGGAAGTGTAGTACTGGTCAAAAAAGTCTTTTGCTAGCTTTTTGACTTCATCCACAGGCCGTGCAGTTCCGGACGCGCGTGAATTGGGGAAGGAGACGATGCTGCCCAGACAGACATGGTCTGTACATCTGGTATTCTGTTGGAAAAGGATACAAAGTCAAATAAATACATCAAATCATTGATTGTAAATAAAAAAAAAAGTGTATGAAAGACTTTACTCTAAAGTCTAAAGTCTAAGGACGAGTCAATATAAAAAACTTCACATCTACAAAAATAATATTTACGGCACACAGCACAGTTTTTGTATTTATTTCTATTTTGACTCAAGAGCCATTGCACGTGTGAACAAACTAACTAGATAATATTTCGATTTTTCTCTCCAAATTCTTTTACCGTAAGTTACATACATATTTACATTAAAGCATTTCTTCTTGCACCTTATTTTAGTTTTCGTTAATAAAGTTTAAGGATTTTTTTCAGCTTAGAATGCATTTCGTTTGAGTTATTCATTAAATGCATGTAGAAAAAGTTTTTTTTTGTTTTTTTGTTTTACAGGCAACGGTTTATGCAGTTCTCACGCATCCAAACAACCATTAGCATGATTTGAGTTTGAGGTATAAGTGCAATGAATCAATTACCATTAAAAGCTCCTCAATTATTATTCCAATCATAAACAATAATAATACATACTTGTATTCAAACGATCCTCTCTTGCCTCATTACACAAAGAAATCCACCTCCTTTAATGTTTTTCCACAGTTTTCTAAACAAGTGGCAAAAGCCACGCTCTCTGTACGCCGTCCGTCTTTTCCTTGGATGTTTGCATTTGAGGCAAATACAATGCAGAGCACAAGTAATTCAAGACACTTATATGATACTGTCCCATTATCTCGTCTCATCGTATTACACAATATACAGAATCCTCGTACATCCCAGTGAGCGTGTCTTTAGAAAAGGGAAGAATTTGCATCAAGACAAAATCTACACCCTTTGTATCGTTCTTCATTAGATTGCAATCTTGCCATGTGCAAATAAATCTGTATGTAGGTACATTTTACATTTTTGTTTTTCCAGACAGAGTCTGACGCTGTTGCTGGTAATTTAGGGAGGCTCTTTTGCGTAAGCCAAGCTAAAATGACTATGCCATTCGCTTTCGTTGATATTTCGTGATTTCAAAAGGGAACATAAGCATACTTCTTGTGTCTTGAGTAATCGTGAATGTTGGAAAATCACTGCAAATTCTGAACACCTCTGACGATGAGTAGTATAGGTATGTAGGTCTACAAAATATAAAAGCTAAAATGGGGGAAGGGACGCTAAACGTTGTGTTTTAAGCTGGCGCCGCTTAGGCGATCACGGCTCATCAACTTTATCGGTATCATCCAAGTTCCTCGTCAACCATTTTAAGCCTCAGTCTCCGTTTGTCTCATTAGGGTAGCAAAAAAGACATATTTTATAATTTAAATAGTAAAGATACAATCTAGTCATTACAATGCAATGGAATGCAAATGTTTAACACTATCCTAAGCGCAACCTTCTAAAGAGTAACTACCATGAAGGAATAGGTATACATAAAGACGGGCAAACCAACATTAATGATTATGACGTATGTACACAGTTTTGAAAAATAAATTGCAATCAGTATTCACTAGTTTTGCCCATTTTCTGCATTGAATTTTAGGTCCCTGCTTAAATTAAACGTGTACCCATTCGATTGAGGTATACATACCATTCAAATTCTGGGATTCTTTTATAAACTTTGTTTTCACGCTCCAGGGTTTCGTTAACGCCAGAGAGAAGCCCACTAGAAAAGCCTACGCCTGTCGTATCCCTTTATTTGTATACATATACACCTCATACACGTCACACACACTCCGTAATTCCGACGCCATTAAGATGTGTTACTGCGTACTGCGGGAATAAGGAATGGTTCCTCCAGTCTACAATTTGCGAGTAGTTCCGGCTTAATAACTGCTCAAGAATAACGATGAAAAACCACGGGAGTCTTTCGTCTCATGAATGCCTCATAAATAGCTTTTTTCCTCTTTTTTTTTCCACCCTCAACTCGAGCTGGTCCATACACATACATACAATCGTCAAGGACTTCCTTTATACCCCAATTCAAGCAATTCAAGACATCATTTCAACTTAAACTATTTCACTGTTTGTGTTTGTACACGCTCACACTTTTGTATTTTTAGTCGTCTTGAGTGAGGGAAACAAATTTGCCACTCGTCGTCGTGTAAACGACTTCATTTGGGATATTATACCCTTCACCTTGTCTACGAGTGTAAATGAAAAATAAAAATGACCTAAATAAACAAATTACTTGATGACGGCTTTATTTTTTAGTTCTCTAGTTCTCAAAAGATTACCTGCCGCTATTTTTTTTTGTTGCTCTTGCTCTTGAAATTCAGACGTCTTTCTGAGCTCTAGCTCTAAATTTGATTGCAAACTTCACGTTGAAATCCCTTTGACACGGTTTGATTATTTTAAAATTCTTTCTATAATTGTCTTCTTTTATTTCCTTGGAATTCGGCCACGTCAAGGTAGTAATTATGTGCTACTTCCTACTTATATACACTTGCAAAAAATAAAAATTAAAAAGAAATGCAAAGAATTTCTCAAAGGGCTTCTTTCTTTCAATTATAACTAAGCAATGCATCGCATCACCATCAACATTTGTCTTGTCTTACGCCGCTTAGATATGTGCGCAATAACTGCTTTAATTTAGACGTGCCTGAGCATCTCTGTTCAAAAAGCAATTGTAAATTGTATCACAGTTACAGCAGATTCCTTATTACTTTAGAGCACTCGCAAGCCTTTTTTTCAGGAAGAGGAAGCTACTTAATTTGCCCTGCCTTTGAATGAAAGGGTAGTAAGTTACTATTAGTACGCTGATGTAAATGCTCAAAATGAGAACAAAAACAAAGTCCCTGAAGACATGCCTATAAGCTTGAGTATGTACTAGAATAGAGAATTTTGGAATTTTCAATGGTAACTTGCTTTCTATTATAATCCCACCGTTGCGTTGCGTTGTGTAATTTAGTAATTTATACATCACCTTCAACCCCATGCACTCAGATCGGATGGACCAAATAAAATTCATTAGTTTCCCATCCATCATCGTCAATTGGTACAGAAGAACAATAAATTCCTAAAATGACCCAGACTTGATTCTATCTTGTATTCACTCCATTCTATTTTATTACAATGTATTCTTACTGCATACCCACATTCCGCACTAAGGATGAGCTGGAGAGTTTTATGAGGTTTGTGGTGCGGACTGGAAAGGGAGAAAACTTACATATGGGGATTGTCCATTTTACGCCTGAGATCCCTTCTCAGTACCAGCTGGGGGCTCAAGCCCTTGTTATGTAATACTACGGATATTCATATAAAGGAAGGACAGGGTCCGGATTCCGGATTCCGGAACCAGAGCTTCACTTGTACATTCTGTGTGGATTCCCCAATTGTTTCGTATTAATGTGAAAGCGAAGGGAATAAATTTAATCCCTTCCCCAGGACAGGGAACAACTCTGGAGTCATTCCAGGTAGCCGCGAGTCAAGCCTAAACGAATAATGTTAATCACTTGTTTAATAGTCCCTTTCCCACTTGTTTCCTCTCACTACCCCCATGGAACGAAACAACATCCAGGCATTCATCATTTCAGCCGTCCTCTTCTCCAATTTACAATGTCCTTTAATAGGTACACAGACAGCCCAATGAAATTACCCATACCCATGCTAATACAATTAATGGAAATTAAAATATCAACGAAGCCATATGTGTACTACAAACTGCAAACTTAATCTATTCTGACGGTGAATTGCATCCTACAATTTGTTCGAATTCCGTCATGTACCAACTCAATTGTACCTGGGTACATACATACATACTTGCTTGGGGGGCGTATGTGGTAGCTGGAGCGTACACCATTATTGCTCTATGACGTATTTCAATTTTGTATAACAATTTCATTTTCTTGGACCTGGAAGTGACGGACTGACGGATGAAATATAGCTACAAACGCCAATACTTTGCAATCTTGCTCATTCAGGTTCAAGAAAGTCTTCAAACTCCTCTCTTGCCTTGTAAATCAGGAGCTGAAGGCGTGGGTGAGTGCTTATCCTATAACGCACTAGTCAGACGGGTAGACACCTCACATGCTTACCAAGCTGTCAAGCTTCAACAATTTTATTCAATACCATCGCCCCCATGTACGAGTAATACATTGTATCCCTACATTGCAAATTCTTTTGTGTGGTTCTGTACGGTGCGGTGGCGTACATGAATATACATACAGAACATATTCGAATGTATGAGTTCAAAAACCATATGCCTTCTGGTCTTCTCAATGAAGTATGATTTGAGTGTGCAGTTCCATTTTGAGTGAATTACTTCCCAAATCCCAAATAATAGTGGAGAGAAGTTGAAGTTATTAATGTATTTACCGTGTAGTTGTCTCAATGAACCCAAAAATATCAATTTATCTAATGAGTAAAGCATCTGATGCTCCTCGGCTCAAACTTACATACTTTTACAATGTAACTTTTCTAATTTACGGTTATTTAAAGACTTTTTCTTTGAAAATAAGACATAACGCACAAATTGATACACTTTTCAAAGTTTTGACCGCGTACAAGAGTTTTTTTAAAATATGCATAAAAAATACATGCATGTAAGATATCTTATATATATCTGCAGGAAGTTTTCAAGAATTTCAGAAATTCAAGTTACTGACACATAAAACACAATTTCCAGACCATCATGGTTTTCCCTGAAAAATGCAGTGCGTTACAGAGTTTACGATAAGGTGAGATACGATACGACGATCATACAGTACTTGCTATTCACAGCACGATCAAAGGCATGTGTACCTTAGCTACCACCTTTTTCCCTTTCATGCAGTCTGTGAGAATGATACGATTACTTAACCTTATATAAATCGACCCAGTCATAGAGTCACAAAAACTTTTACTACGGACATGTGTGGGATTGGAGTCCAGTTCTCACGTACATTCTTAAGAATATTTGAAAGATTTGAATGCAAACATTGCACAGGCTGCAAAAAGATGAGGAGTCAATGCAGAGAGCTCCTTTCCTACTCACCCCCCTTTCACTTCAAATATAATGACAATTTCTCCCACGCAAGTTGGAAACTCCCAGCCGATGCAAAGTGTACACAAGATAAAATAAAAGCAGCAAGATTCATTCATATGTAGGTACCTACTGGTTTCAAAATTACTATCGCTTATTTTTGCACATGATATGGCAGCAGTTCCAGCCTCACTATTAATCTCGGATGTACTACATTCAATAAAATCGATGGATTTAGCCGGGTCGGGTGTGGCAATTCTGTAGATGCTCTACAGTTAGTCCATATACCTACTCTAAAACCTAATGGGAAATTAAATCAGCAAGTTAATTATGAAAATTAGCAGAATTAATTAGTATTAAAGTTATGCAGCAATCTATCATTAGAAATGACCTGATTCCGAATGTGAGACTAACTAACCTGAACAACTTTAAAATACAAGTTTGACGGGGGATTTTCCCCAAGGTATGTAACCGACGGATATGACGGTTTTCACATTAAAACAATCATAAAGTAGATGCAGTATACTCGCAGTGGTTCGTCGTAATCGTACGTTCGTACTCCGAAGCATCAATACATACCAATACCACATCAGTCACTTATCTTCAAATGTAAAGCTTTTGTATCCGTTCAACAGAGTCAAGTGTATGCGTGGTTGTTTGTATGTGTGTGTGTGTGCACTATGGCAACTAGAAGTACCTACATACATACATACAACACTTTACATTTCTGCGGGCAAAGTAAAATCCTGTGCAGCTGAAAATGTCGGTAAAGTCGGTATGTAGCCTGGGCATATGAGGATATGGGGATTTTGTGTGAATTGTGAATTGAATGTAGAACAAGGTGGAGGACGAGAGGAGATAAATAAGTAGTAGGAGTAACTATCTTGTTAACGCTCGACCCGCTCTTACTATGATGCATCCATCAGAATTGATGGATTGCAATTGTCTTCTTCGGGTCTTTCTATTGCATCGGGGCTCAGGGAAATCCTTCGATAACTCTCTTGTCTCCTCTCTCGTCTTCCAGTCCTGTAGTGTGTGTGTACTAGCACTTCTGCCTACAGCATCCCTGTCCTCTAGTTCGAAATCCAATGACCGTCTTTCCATTGCTTTCCCCACTAACACAACCGCACAACCCATTCATTCCCTTTCTCACATCTCTCCCGCATCGTATGATACTCCGAAATCCTTATAAGCACTGAAATACGTGCAAGGTAACCGGAAACGTACCTTTTTTAAAACTTATTTGTATATTAAAATCTAAAAATTCACAGGGTATATTATGTACCAGAGCCAGAGGTGGTCTATTTTATTTTACAAAAATAATC